>JAWPHD010013709.1:0-66298 GCA_037043455.1 Cyrtodaria siliqua | reverse complement strand
GTGGGGTAATTCAGGTGTAAAAACCTTAAAATATGCATAAATTGTAATTAAAAAGTATTAAAATAGACAACTTTTAAGATTTTGCGTTGCAATATGCAATGTTTAATCAGTGAAGTAATAAGATTACTTCACTGGTTTAATTCATGTATTTATGTGTAATACATAATCCAAATGTGTAATCATAATAAGTATTGCCATGACGCATACACCTAAGAAAAGACTTTTGTTAAAAAAAACACACGATAAGCCACACAATTCCTTTATCTAGAATCCTTTGGACTATGTGTCGTCTGTGCAATATATGTATATATCAGAACATGTTAATACTATTTATGTTGCAGTTACTTTGAGGAAGGCTTATACTTCCAGTTTGGCATGCGTCTCAACTTATCAGGCTTACTGAACACATATGTGCAATGCCATGTACAGTGCTTAATACTTAATTTCATCATTATATCATAACAATCGCTTATTCATATTATAATCTTATTTAAATCATGTAGAAAGGTTGTAAATTACTGATTCTTACAAGTTTACACATATATTGTAAAAAATATTAACTAAACTAAATGCATAAAAATGTGTCAATAATGGGTGGGGTAAATTGACTTCTAATTTAAAGCAAAATAGAGATTTTAAACTGAATTCAGTGCTAAAAAAGAGCTTTTTTACGCTTTATGTAACTCAATGAATTGTAAACTTAGGTGCATCTTTAAAAAGTACATCAATAATTATTCACACAAGCATGACATTCAAAAATGAACATCAAAATCTTATATGAAAGCGCTACAATGATAACCTATTAATGTTCGATTTTTTTTATATAAGCTACCTGTTCCAGATTGCTATCATGGAAAAATGTAATCTATATACATTGCTCTTTTCAAAAAGTGATAGTAGAATTTGTCCCTTGAGTTGGTAACAATATCGAACATTTTGGGTCCTGGCTCAAGGCCTATAACATCAGCTAATTGCCAGCATTGTGGGTAGATACTTTTTTGAATTGAACGGTTAAACAGAATACACAGGGGACGACATATTGTTTTTAAAGTTTCTTTCAGGACTCGATGGCTTATTTCATCTGGCCCACTAGCTTTATTTATCTCTAAAGTTGATAGGATATAAGAAATTTCATTTTCAGTAATATTAATATCATTTATAGTATTTATCGTCTTAGGTATAAATTGTGGTAGAGTGGCATCGGTGTCGTCAACAGTTGATATTGATGTAAAAATGTCCTTCAATAAATTTGCCTTTTCCTCGTCAGATACAGAATATAAACCATCGTTGTTTTTTAAAGGTGATATGACGTTACAACTGTTAGCGTTGTCTTTAATTAGCATTTTGATTATTTTCCTGTATTGTCGAGGATTTGTAGAATTCATATCACATATTTCTTTAGCATGTTTTTTCATATTATTAACTTTATTTCGAAGGTCTTTATATACGCGCCAATCAGATTGATTGCCTGTACGTAAAGCTATTACTTTTTGTTGAAGACATGCAAGTCGAATTTCTGAATTATACTAAAGCTTATCATTTGGACGAATTGTTACGAAACTTGTTGGAATACATTCCTTCATGAGATCGGTAAGTTTATTAATAAAACTATTTGCGTCGATATCTACAAAATCTGTATGCAAAAATGTCCAATCTGTTGATCTAATTAAGTTATTCAACTTTTCAAAATCAGCGCGTTTGTAATTCAACCGGTATATCATCTACCGGTGTTTTCCGATATTTCCACAAACACAAATGTTTATTGGATAGAAAAGGAGGAGACAATATGACACCAGTCTCATCAAAACAATAGTAGAACAAAATAATTAAAAATGTTTATTTCATGAAATAAAAAGATGTTAAAAAGAATAAAAATGACATAAAGATAAAAGAAAAAGAAAAAGAAAGATCAAAAAAATAATTAGAGAAATAATCCTATCAAACTTAATATGGGATTTATCCCTGGCGCGAAGAACCCCTTAACGGTATCAACTTTTGTCCACATACTATGAGTTTGAAAAAAAGTATCGCTTTGTTTTTCCGATTTCGGTCAAGTATATGAGAGTATGGAACGGGAAACCAGAAGCTACTTCCGCTGCTCGCCGCGATGTCCCTTGGCAGCATCCCGCTATCAAATGACGGAATTTACCGACTACGTACGATCAATGACATCGGAACTCTTCGTTAATTTCCGTAATTGGAGAGGATGAATCAATATACTGGCCAATTGTCTCGCCAGTTACCAATAATCGATAAATACGACTAAACAGAACACTTTCAATTGATTTTGGTTTTAAAAGTCTCTATTTACTCTACTACTCAGGTCTTGCGTAAGTTTCACGGGACGCGGAAACAGACTAACGCATTTAATAAAAACCTTTTTTTAAGGAATAAAATAAAAAAATGAATATTAATTGAAGGAATCTCTGAATCTTGGTCTTTGATTTAGATTAGTCATGATAAACCGAGAAAAAAATCCTAATGGCTCCAGTTTCCAGCATTTCCATGAATAATTTTGACAATACATGCACACTATATATTACTATAATTTTTTTTAACTAAATACGAATTTAAAACGCAATTTATAATTAGAAAAGTAGTTGAGAAAAACATATTTTACAACCGAAACACATTTTGTTATGAAAACAAACGCAGAGTGTTTTAATTCAGATTTATCGAATAAATTACAACCATATTTTTTTTGTCACATTAAAATGTTGTGCTTTGGACCACGAGTTTGAGTCGTGAACAGTTTAGCATGCATACATTCTATGTGTGCTTATATTCCAGATTATTTAAATCTACTAGTTACCTCCTTCCCGCGATCAAGATGCAGAATTATGCTTTAAATATATGTTTGCATAAAATGAAATATGGATATTTTTTAATTTCCTCGATAATACCCGTATACGAAGTATAGCATGTGTATGTTAATCTGAGTTTTGATGCCATGAAAGTCTGTACTCTTTTCTGCAAACTTGTTCTAACAGATATAAATGTGTTTATTTGTGTATCATACTCATTTTTACAAAAGTTGTCTCCTGGATAATCATGTTTATTTCTATTTTGAATGTTAATTAAAGTACACTTTTACATTTAACCGATGATCGATTATAGGTTTTCATAATCGATCATCATAATCGGATGCCTAACAAACCAATGATGGGTTTAAAATAATCGATTAATCGGTACATCACCAGCGTTAACATTAAATATTTCAAAAGCGTCTTTTGCAAAAGCATTTGTGGTGATGTTTGTGGTGGTAATGCTAGTAAAATATGAAGTCGAAATAATTCTAGTTGGCATATTTTAGAATTAGAAACATAAGCAATAATTCAAAGTACTAAAGTACTTAACAAAACCCCAGCGTGTTCTTAGAAATTCTATCTAATGCATCATTGTACGACGTCAACCAATATTTCCCAGGTCATGCGCAGATAATTACAAACTAGACGTTGGTATGGGTGTATTAGAATTCTTCTTTCGTAGACAATAAAGTTTAAAAAAACTAAAACCATTAAACCTTGGGCTTTTCCTTTTGTTATCAACGTTAATACTGGTAATAGGCAATGCCTTGCTTCACTTTGTATGTTGCGACATCGCTAATAATCTGACAAATACATCCGATTCATGCACATTCGCATCATCTCGATTGATCCCGAACTTACCTGAAATCAGGAACTTCATCTCAGAACACGTGCATGTGAATCTCTGTCCTTTTTTTACGTAAAAAGGAAGATGAGTGCAATATCCTCAATTGTACAGTTTGATATTTTAAAGAAATAGATATATAAAAGTAAATACTGAACTAATTGTATATTCGATCTCTATGTCAGCAAAATTGTGTGTACAGTAACATGTAACTCAAAAATATGAGTAATTTATAGAAATTGTAATAAAAAATCATTAGAACCTGGATCTATATATATATATATATATATTTACTTGTTTTGAAAGAAATGTCATCAGCCCTTGTCATATACAAGTTTTAACAAAAGTTGAGCATTATAACATATTTTTTTGATCTTGAATTACATTTTTAAAATGTTTCTAAATGATTCCAAAGAAAGTTTACGTAGCAATCTAATACAAATCTCAACACTATGTCCTTTCCAAGCGAACCACACAATTGAAAAACAAAAATCTTATTTTTAAATCAAAAGGATAAATTCTTCTCAGAGGTACACATATCCTATATTTTGTTGACAACAAAAATGATCACAAATGACGCAAAAAATATGAAGGAAAAAAAAGCTTAAAATTTGATATGGTACCATCTTAAATTCTACATTATATCCATATCTATTAGAATGTGAAAATGAAACAATTATGTTGTCAAATAAAACTATGATTTAAAAAAATAATCTTAGACTTGAAAAGTCAAAAATTGTCAAGCCAACATCCTTTATTACTGAAGCTGGATAAATCCCCTTTTAGGCTGTGCCTTTTTCATATTATTATGATCTTATTTTTTAGCTTTTATTACCCTATGTGTCCATAAATTGTATACCGACAGCTCAAACCGCGATTTATGATGGACAAAATGCTTCTGGCAGATTCTACTATTACACCGGTAGCCCGCTGATATCTAGGTCATTGCAGGGCAGTTGTATGACAGTTACGTATACAACTCATTTCTATTCCTGTTTCTGCTTTCTTGAGGCGTGCGATTAATGTAGAAATATATATTTTATTGGTAGATGCAATAATGATATCATTAATAATTCACTTTTAATTAGTTCTGTGTTCATCATCGTAAATTTACTACCCGTCATTTTCTGGAAAAATAGCAATGGTGCTGTATAACCAAATGCCCCCTCTTACAATTATTACGTATTTTATTTCATTTCATTTAATATCTATATCATCAACAACTAGTTTCTTAAAGTGTGTGACGTTTTTTTAAAATGCGTAACAAAATAATGTTGAGACAATGGCAAAAGTAAATGAAAGGGCAATCATTCTGAGGCACATGAACAACAAAAGAAGGTAGCGGACTCAAGTTTTATTGAATCTGTTCACGAGCGGTATATAATGTGAGATGCACCAACTTTCACGTGCCGTGGGCCCGGCTTGAGCTGTATTCTACTGTACAGCCTCATATATTGGACTCATTGATAACAGAGAAACAGTCAGTAAAAGCATTCTGAATCGTAGCACTGAAATGCCTTTTATGACCGCCCTGCGGCTCTAATCGAACACCAGTGAGAATCTAAATCAATAATTAAAAAGAGGATCGCCAGGAAGCAACGAATATAAACAAAAAGGCGTTGCGTGACTACAGTTTGTTTTCGCTGTTTGTAATACATTTGCACTCATTCCGTATGTTACAATTATTCCTGCATCAAACGGACTGAGAGGTGCTGCACTTTATATTACCTCTCATGAAACCGAGTCTGCTAGTTGTTTTTTCTCTTGTTTGTTTTGGTGTTTCCAAGGGATCCGCTTTTTAGTATATATTTATATCTCCCAACTCATTGGTTTTGCGAGAGCTTGTAAAGATGTTAAAGACTTTAATGTTCGATATCAAGTTAACAATTAAACTTCTACAGTAAGGTTTTCGTTATCACAAACTTCGTATATCTTTCTCAAAGTTATATCGCCGCAACGAAAAGCTACTTGAGAGATACATTACTAACCTAAAATCATTTCTGCGAATACGAATATCACAACCTTCATTCTCTGGAGATGTGATCTACAATCTTCAGAAATTAAAGGGATCTAACGGGTTTCCAGACCACTGTACACAATTAATCAGGAAATTCGTCAGACTCTTTTTACCTCTCACAGCACAGTTAATTTTACATAGCTCTGCATATATAGCAGGACCCCTCTGGACCATTGTAGAACTTAATGAATTTTCTTAAAAATATTTTCTTTGTGAAACTTGATGTCTTTGCGCAAAATATCCAGCAAAAAACACGGGGTTGACCAATTTGCTTTTTCAATATCAATAGTTTGAAGAGACCCTCTTGAAATTGTCCATTTCACTTACATTTTCAAATGTATCACTACCCAGTATAAGATTCTCAGATCTGGGCTCAGAAACATTCAGGCATATCCTAACCTGTATGAAATCATCAACTTGTCCAATTATTGTCACCTGCAACAAAAAAAAAGAAAATATTTGCACATTTTAAGAAATAAACAAGAACCGAATAACACAGATATTTTTTTAAGCTCCAGAAAGTCCTTACCGTGACTGGCAAGGGAAATAACGGTTTAGTGAGACCTTGAAGGAAAAAAAGTTCCGCGACATGCAACCAAAATCTTTTCTGAAGAAACTTACGTTAAAGCCCTAAATGAAATGGCTTCATTTGACCACATCGGGCGACTATTTGTGAAATTATAGCATAAAGTATGACAATGTCTGGATTCGACAGATTGGGATCTAGGCAATTCGAAAATGTATAGGATTGCATAGAGACGATAAAGGTGTATCTTTAATAACTCCTTCTTTAGTAAAATAATTATCAATATTGCTATTTCTACATTAAGCGTTATGTTTTCTTTAGCTAAAATGTGTTTCATATTTTAATTATAATGTGTGTAAGTCAAATCAAGTCAAGTTCAAGTCAAGTTCAGTCAAATTCAGTCCAGTCAAGTTATGGTGAGTCAAGTAATAAGGAAGTTATGGTGAGTCTGTCACAGGATGACCTTAGTGGTTGGGGCTAACTCAGGAAAGAATCAATGACGGTGAATGCATTTACATAAGTTTAATGCAACTTTTGAAATATGTTAATATATATACAATTATCTAAAAAAACAAGCGATAACACAAATGAACTATGAAAAGAATGTTCTCACGAACCTTTAAGACGTTCTTAGTATTGTTATAAATAAATAAGTGTTGTTAAAGTTATAACAGTGTTGATTTATGATCAGGCGCGATAACTGTGATGCGCGAGAGCTCATGAAGATGATGATGCGCGAATCCAATGGGTGATTGTCATCAAATGCCTTCTGTAAAGGTTGATGACGCGATGTAATGATGGTTAAACTCCACTGAGATTGTGAGTGATGTTCCTCCAGTGAGGACTGATGACGGGCCCACCTTGTGTCCCGGGGGTTGTCGCTAATAAAACCTGGCCATGTTGCGCAGGTACGGGGACCGTCTCCACCGCTCGTTACGTTATCCGTGGACGCTTAGCTCCACTCCAAAATATCCCAACCTGGATGGCTTATCTCCAACCCTGGATGGCTTATATCCTGGATGGCTTAGGCTGTAATTATACATACGTTTTAGATGTCGGTTGACAAACATAACAATCTTGCATAATTATCATTACCCAAACAAATCATTATTCAATAAACATATGTAAGCTGTACTAATGATGAGTAGCAATGTATACATATTCTACAACGCCATGTATACGCCATGTACGTCGCTGTTAAGCAATGTCCCTAATACATGTAATATAAACATTATCAAATCACTCATATATTACACTCACTGTATGCACGCATGTCAACTAATGACCACATTATACAACGCTATGCATACGCGTCGAACATTTATCCTATTCACTCATCTCATTGTTAACTAATGTTAACAATCGTGTATTACAATCACGGATTTATACGCCAACGTTAACTAATGCACCTATTATCCACTGTTATCAAATTAATATTGTTTACAATTAATGATCAATTACAATAATTACATCTAATAAAGTAACTTCAAAATCATATGCTAGTCTAAAGTTAATGTTTGAGAAACCTCAATGCTAGCCGGATGTCGTAACCGCCAAACAAGATGGCGCCGCCCACTGAATACAAATGTACGATAAAAGTTTTAATAAAATAAATACGAACCACATGCTGCCTGTGAATTTTGCCGTACAATCTCTGTTCCAACAAAGTAACTACCGACCATCCCGGCAAGAACTAGAAGACAATGGGTTTTATAGCAAACATTACGCCCAAACCATTAGTTCCCCCGTTCAGTCCGTGACAAACGTGGCTAATCTGCAGTACTGAATCTACACGAGAGGCCCCTTATACAATTTTGCCGTTTAAGGAAGATAGACCTATAAGTTTACATGCATTAGCACAAAACTAAACTTATGACACGGCCTCTCTGGCGGCCACTTAAAATGTGCACGCTTTTACGTGTTACATGAATAGATCATGAATATTGTGAATTTGTTTCAACTCGAACAATAGATTAGGGTGTAACTGATAACTTACAAGAGCTATGTACGACCAATACGCTCTACCCGTGACATTTTGTGACAACATCTCCCCACTTAAAGAAAGTGCTACACTTTTAAAATTCAACAAAATGATAATTAATATTTACACGTTAAGAAACTATTAATTCTTCTGAGCAAATGAGCGACAAAACGTACAAACTGATCGCTCATTCGCTTGAGTATGTTAACTATTACTACCGAGGGATGCAACCTTCAGCCAGTACAACGACCGTCTTCCGGAAAACATCCACTGCAGTTATAACCTAACTATAATATGTAATTACAATTTCAACACTATTCTACAATTGTACACTACCCTGACGTAACATATCCTACTATTGTACAATACACTGCAATACACTATTGTAGTAAACCAGTCATTATGTGCGGCGACTTAAATAGTTTGCCCCAATATTGTCCTTTCCTCGGATCGCTTTAATTTTCATCCGGTAAGGCTGCAAAGTCAGTGCCCACCTCATTAACCTACTGTTTGCCTCCTTTGCTTTATTCATATAAGCTAACGGTTGGTGGTCAGTCTCCAAGACAAATTCCTTACCAAAAACATATCGGTGGAATTTACTGACACCCCACACTACTGCAAGACACTCCCTTTCGATAACAGAGTAGTTACATTCCCGGGGTATTAATTTCCGACTTGCGTTAGCCACGGGGAGACTACATCCATCTTGCTCTTGCAGTAGGACTGCACCCACCCCGATATCGGAGGCATCCGTTCTGAGGATAAACTCCTGGTCAAGTTCAGGTAATTTTAGTATTGGGGTTTTGACCAGACTCCCCTTTAAAGAGACAAAAGCTCGCTCCTGGCTTTCCCACCAAGTTATACTATTGGACTGACCTTTCTTTGTCAAGTCTGACAAAGGTGCAGCTATAGCCGAAAAGTTTGGGATAAACTTCCTGTAAAAACCCGCCAACCCTAAAAATGACCTAACTTGTTTCTTTGTCTCGGGTCTTGGTGCTTCCTGAATTGCCTTAACCTTGTCGGGGTTGGGTTTCAATTTCTGATCCCTCCCGACAACATGACCCAGACACTCTATATCTGCGCAACCTATGTGACACTTGCTAGGTTTTGCAGTCAGTTTAAACCGGCGTAGCCGTTCCAACAGATTACGTAGAGCCTTAATATGGTCTTCAAATGTTGTTGTTAACACCAGGATGTCATCTACAAAACTGTCTGTGTTGGACAAATCCTTAAGGACTTTCCTCATCAACCTACAGAATGTTGCTGGGGCGTTTACGAGACCAAAGGGCATGACCTTGAACTTAAAAAGTATTTGCGAAGTTTCGAAGGAGGTCATCTCTTTAGCTCGGTCTGAAAGTGGGACTTGCCAATAACCTTTACTGAGGTCTAACTTGGAGAAATACGAATATCCCGCAAGTTTAGAGAATACCTCCTCAATATTAGGCAATGGCTCTGCATCAAAGATGGTACGTTTATTGAGCTGTCTAAAATCGATGCAGAATCGAATTGACCCATCTTTCTTCTTAATAAGTACGACTGGGGATGAAAATGGGGCGTTTGAAGGTTCGATGACACCCAATTTCAACATGTCTTTCACCTCCTCATCAACAATTGATCGGGTGTGAAATGGAATGGGATACCCCTTAATTCTAATTGGTTCCCCTGATGTGAGTACAATATCATGTTGCACTCCATCTGTCTGCCCCGGGTTTTCGGACAAGACATCACTGAACTCCGAGAGTAAACTACCCATCTCTCGTTGCTGCTCGACACTAAACATGCCCGATATGTCTACATCGGCTGCTGTTTCCCTACCTACACTAGTTGGAAATTACATGGGACTAGTGTCCTCACTACTGTCTTCCTCACTATCCTCAATAACTGCAACATTAAGTACAGTTAACACCCCTTGTTGCACATTATCGGTTCTACTGATATACTCTTTCAGCATATTCGCATGAAAGGTCTTTAACTTTCCGTTTATTTCGATACGGTAATCCATAGTATTCACTATCCCTCTAACGTAAAACGGACCTTTCCATTGTAATAACAACTTGTTATTGTCGGTCGGGAGTAACAGTAACACCTGGTCATCTATCTTAAATTTCCTAGCTCTAGCTTTCTGGTCATAGTACCGTTTATACTTGGTACTTGCCTTAACTAACTGAATTTGAGCTATCTTACAAGTCTCCTCTAGTTTCTCCTTCAGATCTAAAACATACTGATATGTAGTCTTAACCTCATCACTATCTACTTCACCTGCCCACATCTCTCTAAGAATCCTCATGGGACCTCTAACTGATCTACCGTACAATAACTCAAACGGAGAAAATCCTAAACTCTCTTGTGGAACCTCTCTAAATGCAAACAATAAAGCATTGAGATACTTGTCCCAATCTTTGGGTGTCTCTGTACACATACGCTGTAACATTTGCTTTAACGTCCCGTTAAATCGTTCGACTAACCCGTTACACATAGGGTGATATGGTGTTGTCATGATTTGACGCAAAGACAATAACCTGCTTACTTCAGCCAAAAGTTCTGACGTAAACTGTGACCCACAATCAGTCGGCATTTCCTCTGGTACACCTAGCCTACTGAACATATCAACTAATGCCTCAGCTAGTCTCTCAGTTTCAATTGAGGGCAATGCTACTGCCTCCGGATACCTAGTTGCATAATCTACCATGGTTAAAATGTACCTATTTTTCCTATCCGACACTAGAAAAATGGGTCCAACTATGTCTACGGCTACCCGCCTAAAGGGTGTATCTATCAGTGGCATCTGACCTAAATGTAATTTGGTCACTCGGCCTTTTGGTACTGTCCTTTGGCATACATCGCAGGACCTACCATACCTAGTTACATCTCCACTAACGCCTGGCCAATAAAATTCTGCCAATACTCTATCTGACGTTTTCTTTACGCCTAAATGACCTCCCATAATCGACTCATGAGCTACCTTAAGCACTGTCGTTCTATACTGGGTAGGTACCACTAATTGGTGAAACTGTCTACTACCACTATCTTCAAATTCTCTGTACAATAACCTATTCTTATGTACAAACTTACAAACTACCGGACCCTTTACACTTCTTCACTACACCATCCTTGGCCTTCACTTTACAAGGCTCTAACGACTCGTCTTGGGTTTGTGCTTCTATAAACTCCGCTTTGGATATGTCACCTACGGCTGCAGGAACCTTTAATTTTCTATAAGCCTGAGTTTGCTTCTGAACCTGCGCTCTAGTCTCTACTGCATTACTTATGCTACTTCTAAAATCGGACATTACCGGAAGTGCTGAACCTTCTATGTTCCCTATCGTTAAATCATACATCGGGTCGTCCATACATAGTGCCTCTGTAGTCCCTTTAAAGAAAGGTGTATCTACATCTATTCTCGCTATTGGCACGTGACTGTTTACCTACCAACTGGTCATCCGTAACTAAACTACGCCTAACTACCACACCTGTACAACCCGTATCCCTCATTACAATTACGTCCGTACCATTCACTCTACCATCTGCCGTTGGAAGATTTGCGTACGGAAAGAGACATGTTCCGATCTTCGCCATTACGCCATCCGCTTTAACACAACAGCTACTACTCTCGGTTTTAATAACCGGACTATTACTACCTCTGCCTCTACCTCTACCTCGGTTTTGACCACCTCTACCTCTACCGAAATTCCATGGGTGGTTAAAACCTTGGTTCGGACTCCCTACATTGTTGTCCACTCTACTATTGTCACTAAAATTGTCTACGACAGCGGACACTTTCACCGCTTTCCTACACTCATGTGAAGCATGATTCCCATTACAGTGACGACAACGAATAAAAGGTCTACCTATGTTACCACTATTGCTACCTCCTCTAGCACCCATCGAACTACCTCCACCTCTATAGTTTCCACTCTGGCCTTTCTGTTTATTACTATGATCGTCCCCTTGCCTATCTCTAAAAGTTCTGTCTTTCGACACTACATTATGAGCTCCACCTCTAGCCTCGGCAAACTGATCTGCTTGTGTTGCCATTTCTTCTACACTAGCTAATTTTCTTTCTTTCAGAAATAAGAACAGATCTCTACTACAAACATTGAATAGCTGGTCCCGCAACAAGAAATCTATGAGGCCCTGATAAGTCTGCGCTACCTTCCCTAACTCTAACCATCTATCTAAGTAATTTCTAGATCTACTAATGAACTGAATAAATGACTCGCCTTTCTCAGGCAAGCAAGCTCTAAACCGCTTTCTAAAACCTTCTTCAGTTAACTCAAATCTCTTTAAAAGAGCATCCTTTAACTTGCCATAGTCAAGAGCATCTACACTAGGTAATCTAGAAAATACATCTAAGGCCTTGCCTCTCAATAACGCACTTAAATGAACTGCCCACTTATCTTTGGTCCATTCCTGTAACTCAGCATAACGTTCGAACCGTAACAAGTAACTGTCCATGTTATCTTTGTCAGCATCAAAGTATGGTAACTTCGAACCTTTTAACTTCCCAGAATAACTATCTTTCCCTTCAGTTTTACTGTCCTTACTATGTGTCTTAGCTGCTTCCAACTCTAAAGCTAACTTATGATCAAACTCTGTTTTCTCCCTCTCCATCATCATCTTAGCCTTAGCTAGTCTACCATCTGTTTCGAACCTCTCATGTTCTAAGTCTTGCTTCTCCCTTACTATTCTACTTTCATCATCTCGCTTCTCTTTAGCTAACCTACCTTCTAATTCTAACTTCCTGTGGCTAGTCTACTTTCTTCATCTCGCTTCTCTTTAGCTACTCTGCTTTCGAATTCTAGCTTCTCTTTAGCTAATCTACCTTCTAATTCTAACTTCTCTGTAGCTAATCTACTTTCTGATTCTAACCTATCTTTCTCAGCATCTAGCTTCTCTTTAGCTAATCTACCTTCGAATTCTAACTTCTGTTTATCAGCATCTAGCTTCTCTTTAGCTAACCTACCTTCTAATTCTAGCTTCTCTTTAACTAATCTACTTTCTTCATCTCTTTCCTGCTTTGCTAATTCTCTTTCCTTAAGTCTAAATTCCCTTTCCTTAGCCTTTTTGTCTTTAACAAAGTTTCTAAGCTCCTCTCCAGCATAACCTAACTCCTTACCCATCTCCGTAAGATCCTTTATGGACGTCATGGTTATAGACATTGTGATGGAATACTAACTACAATAATTACAATACCCACGTCAATAATAATTCTACTCAACTAACTACTAAGGGTAAATCACTGTGTCCTCAGTAAATACCTGGGCATCATCATAGGACAAGTTACATACACATTTGTACTAGCGCTAACTACTAACGGTTATGTATAGATAGTATCTAGCTTCCACAAAACATATACACTACATAAAATATCTATATTTGATATTGGACATAAACCTTAAACAGTCATAGAAATGTGTATAACATGTACATGTATATTTACTTCTCCCATCAATATAAGTATACTCGAGTGTCACAACATGAGTAGAACGTCTTGTTCGCCAACCTAATTGGATACTATTGGTATATCAATGGAGGTAAAAACAAACACCCAAATTATTGAGCAAAAGTGCCTCAGACCCAATCGTGTAGACTACTGCGACCTCGCGCCAAGGAAAGAACGTACACAACAACAGTTTGGACTCACCCTACCCTTGTCGTGTCTTGACTTGTCTTCCAAGCTGTGGCTGTGATCGTCGACAGTCGCCTTGAAAGATCAGAGGGTGGTACACAATTCTAAAATAATAAGTAGAGATTTAGTATATCATAATAAAGATCACTTATTGATTCTTTCCCTCCGTAGTCTCCCAAAATCCCACTTCTGACACCAGTTGTCACAGGATGACCTTAATGGTTGGGGCTAACTCAGGAAAGAATCAATGACGGTGAATGCATTTACATAAGTTTAATGCAACTTTTAAAATATGTTAATATATATACAATTATCTACAAAAACAAGCGAATACACAAATGAACTATGAAAAGAATGTTCTTACGAACGTTTAAGACGTTCTTAGTATTGTTATAAATACTGAATGTATAAGACACTAAAGTGTTGTTAAAGTTATAAGAGTGTTGATTTATGATCTAGCGAGATAACTGTGATGCGCGAGAGCTCATGAAGATGATGTTGCGCGAATCCAATGGGTGATTGTCATCAAATGCCTTCTGTAAGGGTTGATGACGCGATGTAATGATGGTTAACCTCCACTGAGATTGTGGGTGATGTTCCTCCAGTGAGGACTGATGACGGGCCCACCTTGTGTCCCGGGGGTTGTCGCTAATAAAACCTGGACATGTTGCGCAGGTACGGGGACCGTCTCCACCGCTCGTTACGTTATCCATTGACGCTTAGCTCCACTCCGAAATATCCCAACCTGGATGGCTTATCTCCAACCCTGGATGGCTTATATCCTGGATGGCTTAGGCTGTAATTATAATACGTTTTAGATGTCGGTTGACAAACATAACAATCTTGCATAATAATCATTACCCAAACAAATCATTATTCAATAAACATATGTAAGCTGTACTAATGATGAGAAGCAATGTATACATATTCTACAACGCCATGTATAGCCATGTACGTCGCTGTTAAGCAATGCCCCTAATATATGTAATATAAACATTATCAAATCACTCATATATTACACTCACTGAGTTATACATGCAAGCCTGTCAACTAATGACCACATTATACAACGCTATGCATACGCGTCGAACATTTATCCTATTCACTCATCTCATTGTTAACTAATGTTAACAATCGTGTATTACAATCACTGAGTTATACGCCAACGTTAACTAATGCACCTATTATCCACTGTTATCAAATTAATATTGTTTACAATTAATGATCAATTACAATAATTACATCTAATAAAGTAACTTCAAAATCATATGCTAGTCTAAAGTTAATGTTTGAGAAACCTCAATGCTAACCGGATGTCGTAACCGCCAAACAAGATGGCGCCGCCCACTGAATACAATTGTACGATAAAAGTTTTAATAAAATAAATACGAACCACATGTTGCCTGTGAATTTTGCCGTACAATCTCTGTTCCAACAAAGTAACTATCGACCATCAAGGCAAGAACTAGAAGACAATGGGTTTTATAGCAAACATTACGCCCAAACCATTAGTTCCCCCGTTCAGTCCGTGACAAACGTGGCTAAATCTGCAGTATTGAATCTACACGAGAGGCCCCTTATACAATTTTGCCGTTTAAGGAAGATAGACCTATACGTTTACATGCATTAGCACAAAACTAAACTTATGACACGGCCTCTCTGGTGGCCACTTAAAATGTGCACGCTTTTACGTGTTACATGAATAGATCATGAATATTGTGAATTTGTTTCAACTCGAACAATAGATTAGGGTGTAACTGATAACTTACAAGAGCTATGTACGACCAATACGCTCTACACGTGACATTTTGTGACAGAGTCAAGTCATAAACAAGTCAAGTCTAGTTAATTATAGTCTAGTCGAGTCAAACAATAGTCAAGTCAAGCCAAGCCAAGTCAACACCGAAGTGAAAATGTATCCATAAACAATTTACTAAGTATATTGATCTGAAAATTAACTAAATTCAATACAATAGTTTCACACATTCATGTAAAGTTTAAGTCAAGTCCAAGTCAAGTCCATGTCAAGTTCCAGTCAAGTTCAAGTCAAGTTAAGTTCAAGTCAAGTATAAGTCAAGTCAAGTTTTGGTGAGTCAAATCATAAATAAATTATGTTGGGTGTGCAGTTGAGTCAGTCAAATCAAGTCTAGTCAAGTCAATAATCAGTCAAACCAAGTCAAGTAAAGTCAACACTGAGAATTTATACTTTAATAATCTATTCATCAGAAATTAACTAAATTCAGTACAATAGTTTCACACATTCTCGACAACCGACACAAAATAACAAAACAAAACGCTTTTACAAAATGTCAAGAAACGATGGGAGAAGACAAGTGCACTCGACCGACATTTTTGAAAAATAAATTCTTTTACGTAAAGTTATAAATTTCACATGAGGTTGTATGCAACCGACATTCTTGACAAGTGACAAATAAATTATTTTACGTAAGCTTTTTTTATGCAAGGCAGTATGCGACCGACATAGATCTATTTAACGAGTGAGAAATAATTTATTTTAAGTAAGGTTATTTTACACAAGGCTGTATGCTGTGCTGACTGTGCTATGTGACCGACATTCTTGACGAGCGACAAATTTACATTATTTTACGTAATGTTATTTCGCGTAAGGTTGTATAAAGTTCAAAGCGACCGAGTTTCTAGACAAGTTACAAACAAGTTATTTTACGCAACGCAAGATTAACGTCAGATTGTTTGCAACCGAAATTCTTGACAAGTGACGAATGAATTATTGTTACGTATTAGGTTACTTTACGTGAGGTTGTATGCAACTGACATTCTTGACAAAGTGACAAATAAATTACTTAACGTAAGGTTACTTTATGTGAGGCTGTATGCGACCGACATTCTTGACGAGTGAAAAATAATAGACTTACGTACGATTAGTTATTACGAATGAATGCTGCACATTTGAAGTGGGTGGGGTATGATTACAATGAGATACATTACTTGATTACAGCAACAGTACTTCTAATTACCTCAAGCATGCAATCTAGATACTGTCCAAGAGACATCTGTTTCTCTCACAGTTTGTTGGATGTGGTTCCAACCTCAGCTGGTCATATCTCGGACACCAAACTATTATTACAAGGCAGCTCACATGAAGGTTCCGAAACAAACCCGAGACACTCTTTACATAAATGTATGTTGCCATGTGTGCGGAAACGTTCAGATAAGTGTGTGTTGTTCCGAGTTGAATGGATTGTCTCCCATATTGAGAGTAACCACACTTCTTATGCACACCTCTATCCAAGGTGCCTGTTGTTGTACAGCATACAGTCCGAATGTCTTACACCATAGTCAATTTTACACTGTAAAATCATTAAATACTTGTTAAAATCCACACTTGATGCCATTTTACAATCCTCAAACTCACTTGTTTCCTTTTTGAAGGCTGTTTTTGTTCAGAAAACACAAATCTGCATCAACCAGCTGCTATTTGAGTAAGCGTCTGCTGGACTGGATAAGATTTGGTTAAACGGCTCACAACACAGTTAATTTTACATAGCTCTGCATATGTAGCAGGACCCCTCTGGACCACTGTAGAACTTAATGAATTTTCTTAAAAATATTTTCTTTGTGAAACTTGATGTCTGTTGCACAAAATATCCAGCAAAAAAACACGGGGTTGACCAATTTGCTTTTTTTAATATCAATAGTTTGAAGAGACCCTCTTGGATTTGTCCATTTCACTGACATTTTCAAATGTATCACTACCCAGTATTAGATTCTCAGATCTGGGCTCAGAAACATTCAGGCATATCCTAACCTGTATGAAATCATCAACTTGTCCAATTCTTGTCACCTGCAACAAAAAAAAGAGAAAATATTTGCACATTTTAAGAAATAAACAAGAACCGAATAACACAGATATTTTTTTTAAGCTGCAGAAAGTTCTACCTTGACTGGCAAGGGAAATAACTGTTTTAAATTAGTGAGACCTTTAGTATTGCATCTGCGCTTCACTTCTGTCTTGTGCGATGACTGGAACACCTCGTGGGACTCTATGGTAACCCGGCGGCATTTCTTTATTTACACTGTCCCTTTTTGTTGGAATTGCAATAGGGTAAGAGTGACGGTGGCTGCACCCTAGAACCTGGTTTAAACATCACCGATCGTTCAGTGTTGATGTCACACGTTTCCTCTTATATATCCTTGTAATTGTTGTTTGTTTCGGTGCGTGTTTTTGTTTGGCTGTTAACTTTGAATACTAAGTTTCCAGTTCGACTTCTATATGTACTTTTTCTGAAGACATAAAAGAGAAAGTAGGTATCTGATATATTACGTGGTCCGAATATTAACTTTCATACCCCATCCAACCCCTTCTCCAATAAGCGAAAACGGGGTTGGCTGGGGTATGAAATAAAATCTTAATTTCGGCTTAAAAGGTTTTCATATTGTAAAATTAAATCATTTAATATATAATTTTACACAGGGTATTGCATTTTTTCAGTAAAAATATGTTTTTAAATATGTTTTATTGTCGAAATATCCGTTATAAAATCCTGCTAATATAAGCTTTCTCATCGCTTAATGGAATTAAGGCGTGACCACGTAATGGATTATTCAGATAATTACAATGGGTCATATACAACAGATACATATCTCAGACCATATTTAACAAAATTCAGAATATCAGCACATTCGTTATGAATACAGACCGGTAGATACTCTCGTAATAGAATACCTAGAAATGAAAGATATTGTCAATGCTGTCACAGTATTGATTTGGAAGATGAATACCATTTTATTTTGATGTGTCCTTGTTACACAAGAATCCGGACAATTTATATTAAAAAATATTATTATAATAGACCTAGTATGTTTAAATTCTTAGAATTACTGCAGACACAGGATAAGAATATTGTTATAAAGTTAGCAAAATATATTAGTACAGCTTTAGCTGTAAGGAATACAATCTTTATTAATTAAACAATGTTTAGCTCTGTTGTAGTTTCATTCTCATTTATCAGTTACTCAACATTAATATTGCTCATAGCAAATGTACTTTTGTCTAAAAACACTTGACTTACTCTGCATGACAATGTATGTATGTATATATAACGATGTACGTATGTACAAGTTAAATAAATTATATGTTCTGTTCTGTTCTGTTCTGTTCTGTTCTGTTCATATAAACACGACAACGATAGTAAAATATATAAACATGTTTTATATAAAACTGTACAAACAAATAACACAATGAACAGAACACATATTCATATTTAAAATAATGCGTTAACAGTTTGTGTTGTTGTGCTTTGTTTGCTTTCATCGCAAATATGAAGAGCAGGTGACATAACCATTACAATGAAACGCTAAACTGTTTTTATTTATTTTACTTTAAATACAATATTACATTGAGCTAAACTCACGTGAGAAATGGAACGCTACTATCTAGTACAAACGTGTGTATTCATATATAGCAATACAACAAACACACTTACAATGTAAACATACAACTTTTGAATAACATCAAAATCAAAAATGGCTATTTGTAAATGTATTTACTGATTCAGAATTGATTTTCTAATTTCGGAATGTAGATAGACACTCATTAAACTGGTAATGTATGCGCCTACGGTGACTCTAACATAAGCCTTACAGTTAGTGTAAGCGCCTACGGTGACTCTGACATAAGCCTTACAGTTAGTGTAAGCGCCTACGGTGACTCTAACCTAAGCCTTACAGTTTGTGTAAGTGCCTACGGTGACTCTAACCATTAAGCCTAAATAACAAACAATATTTCGCCGTCATCGTCAATATTGTCAATTCCAAATAGGTGCGGGATTATTTTAATTTTATTTTTTGGTGTTGCCTAATAGATAAACTGTATTGCAGAATTTGATAACAAATACGTGTGATTATGAATTATCTTTCTATGAGATGTTATGATCTTTCAACAATATAATGAAATAATTAATACTGCTTAAGGTGATCCTTTAAAGCAATAAACTCAACCAAGAGAATAAAGTAGCAGACCGTGAGTTTGTTCACGAGCGGTAATATAGGATCGCTTAAGCCAGTGTTAAGGACATGAGAGGTGTTGCAAGTCTCTAGCACCGGCTTAAGGGGTATTCTACTTCAAAGCCACCTATATTGGGCTCGTTGGTCCCGAATCACCAGTAAACGTAGGTTACGTGTAGCGTGAGAATCGCAATTCATCCATATATATACAATCAGCAAACATCCATATTGCAATTTGTGCAAGTATAATAATTATAAAAAACACGTGATCACATACTTCTTGCAAACAATTTGTCAATGTCACACGGTTAAAATAGGTAAATTATTACTCAGTTCCCTGTATGGCAGATTTTTACACATTCCCGGCCATCCCATGGTGTTTAATTTCATTTTAAATGAAAACACATTGAATATTTCATCTCAATGGTGTTTACCAAAGGCACATTAGTCATAAGCACTAATTGTTATTCTGTTTACTTTTATAATGGATCCACTTGTTGATGTATGCACGTTAATGCGCACTATCTAATGTATAAAAAAACATGTAAGAGATCTGCCAGACATGCTTTATTCATTAATATAAAATACCATTTGGTCCATGAGGCGATATTTTGATATAATATATTTGCGATCAAAGTATCAGTTGCATAATAACTTAAAGGGACACATGACAATCTTGAAGTATTTATCAAGCATTAAAATTTGCCTCTCGATTTATTAATCCAGTATAATTTTGACATTAAATCTGATTGCATATATTTAATACAAGTTTGAGTTTTCGACTTTTCTTCATTATTCTACCGTAGGTGTGAATATATTATTGGTGAAATGTAGTCAAAGGTTAATAATATGCAAAAACAATTTGGTTCATACAATTCTTAAAATTATTAATAATTACTGAACAAATGCAATGTATCATTATGTAGAAAAACTAACGCCAGTTTTTAAAAAATCAAGATTGCCACGTGTCTCTTTAAATGTTCTAGTGTATTTCACAGAATAGTAATTCATCATCGATATACATTCAGGAATTACAGGAATTGAATTGAATGTTGTTTAACGGCTCATCAACATAGTATAGGTTATTTAGAGCCGCCCCAGAGAGAGGTGAATCTCTACATACACTCAAGTGATATGAAAACGCAACACGGGAATTTCCGCTATATATTGTATGGTTTAAACATATTTTATTGCAACATTTACATTAGTTTGCAAAAGGGTTGGGCCACAAGTTCTACAACATTAGTTACGGCCCGTCCCTATTGTATATACTCCACACTTAATTGCACATAATATTCCAAAGAAATCCCAAGATTTTTTTTAAAAAGAAAGTTGCAGTTAACTAGAGAAAGGACACAACTGTGATGTTGTAGACGTTTTAATCACACTGCACTTTGAAACAAGAACTTCATAAATGTTGAAGTAGCTCTTTGAAAAATTGAGCTAGTTCAGTACTGTATTTAACGTAAATAGTTTGCAAAATTTTGCATCCTAAGTTTGCTCACTTGATTGATCAAACGCGTACTCTGTGAATAATGAAACATTGAAGGAATACTATTTGCTGTATTATTTGTTGTTTTAGTATTTTTTCCAAAAGGAAAGGTCTTACGTAGCCATGTACCATTCGATTAAAAGCAGCATATTGTACATACAATTTATAGCGGAAATTCCCGTGTTGCGTTTTCATATCACTTGAGTGTAGGAATCCGGAAACCGTGCACTACTCTAATTATCGAATAGATTCCTATGGATCTTTAACGTGCTCGGATGATAGACCGCCCGGTTTACGTCCCCATCCGACGGACGAGGCTAAGGGAAAGTGTCTTGCACACCGACGAAACTCAGTGGCACCACGGAGGATTGAACCCGGGGCCTCCGGTTACAAATCCTCCGCGCTACCGACTGCGCCACGCCAGCCCTCTAGGAATTACAGGAAGGAGTTTGATGTGTGATTGTCCTGTTTTTTAATAGTTTGCGATAAAACTTTTAGGATATTTGAAATGCGATGTATCCTACACATTAGAACCATTTTTTTTTATTGGAATTCTAAAACAAAATATTTAAAACGTTGATGGAACAGTATTTTGCATTAAACATTCTCTATCAAAAACAACTTTTGCATGCGGAACGTTAATTTGTCAACCGATTTTTAAACGTAAGTTGTTTTATTTATTTACTAATAAAAAATGCCTGGTTCATTGGTCTTTAACTTATTGATGTACTACTTTCATTGAGCCCGAAAAGCCGAAAACTTCGGTAGAAACAAGCGCCAAAACAGTAAAGCTATTTAGTAGGCGGGGATCACTATAAGAGCAGCGAAGGTCCGGATAAAGGTCGTATTGAAATCATGCCCTCTCAGATCAACACTTCCCAGCGGTTGAATATATGACACAAATTTAAAGTAAAAAGGAGAAAAATGTCCTATCGAAACCACAGCCCCCAAACAAATGGCACCGTTGGCACGCATTGTACCATAAACAAAGAGCACATTAAATAAACAATGAAAAGGACAATAAATAACAAAAAGAGTGCATCGTCAAATACCCACGGATGGCATTTCGTGGTGTATAACGTTAGATTAACTCGATTTTGTGTGTACACAACCTCGCTATTATCCTGTCTTTTGTGCCTAAATTGACAAACTGTGTCAATAAAAGTACATTTCGTCAAAAGGAAATCTCTACCAATAAAGTCCATATCCAGAGAATCTAGCGAACGATACATGTATAATATTATGTTGTTATAAAAATATATAAAATACATAAAGAGAAACACGTCATATCAATTTCTAACGAATGTCCTGATTTATTTTGTAAAGTGGTCAGGAAATCTGTCAGACTCTTTTAATGTCTGAAGTTTATAGATGACATCTCCATAGAATAAAGTTTGGGATATTCCTCGTAGCAGAGAGTAGTAATAAATACTGATAAAGGTGATCCTTTGGGAGCAACAAACACAATTAAGAGAATAAAGCAGCAGACTCGGTTTTATTGAGTCTGTTCATGAGAAGTAATGAAAGACGCAACACCTCTCACACCCACTAGCACCGGCTTAAGCGGTATTCTACTTCAAAGCCACATATATTGGACTCGTTGGTCCCAAAGGACCAGTAAAAATAAGACTACTGATTAGTAAGTTGGTATTGTACTTAGCAGGATTTCGTTGCGGTGACAGAACTTTGAGAAAGATCTACGTAGTTTGTGATAACGAAAACCTTGCTGAAGAAGTTTACTTGTAAGAACTCCAGTTCGATATTTGGAGCCCTAGCAAAATAGATAACTTAGGAGAAGACATGTGACAAGAAAGGAATGTGTAAAGAATTATCACGGGAGTACGGAACCGAATAAAAAATAACCGTATCATTCTTATATTTATTTGAATTTGAATGTGAAGACATGAAGGGAGAAATTACAATAATGTCTGAAGTTAAAAGTGACAAAATATTGAATTGAATGTTGTTTAACCACTCAACAACACCCTATATGTTATTTAGAGCCTCGCAGAGAGACAGAGCAAGGCTAAATAGGAAGCTGCCCTACTCTTTCTGACGAATTCCTACGGTAATAAACGGGACCGCCCAGTTTACGTCTTTATCCGACAGACGAGGATAAGAGAAAAAACACATCGACGAAAATCAATGGCACCGGTGAGGCTTAAACCCAGGTACTCCACAAATCACAAAATGGGAAGTCATGAAGTTAGAAATGAGAATGTAGAAAATCACGTAGTTACCATAAGTTTCATTTTTACCACAACATACAGAACAGAACAGAACAGAACAGACTTTTATTCAGACTTCAACTATACAGTTTCTCGTCTACAACATGTTTACAATATATAAATCTAGTCAGAAAAATAATAAACAATGCAAATATATAATTTACACAAATAGATAAAAAAATAAATACACAGAGGACATATAGGAACTAGAAAAACAAACAAGAGGCACATGAGGGCCCGTATCGCTCTACTTGTTAAAAAGGCCATGACACATTTTAGCAAAATAAATAAGTACACAAAAATGATTAAACAAGTTTTAAAAAAAACTGAGATTTAAATCTACGACCCAAGGTTTCGAATGAGATAATAAAACAATAATAATAATACAAATTAAAAAGGTGAATAAGTTTTTGCCTACGGTGAGATTTGAAACCACGCTACCAGGTTCCTAGTGTACAAGACTTCTAGTGTACATGATTTCAATTCAAGGGCCATGACTAAGCCATGAATACTCTCATCATAATCATTTTTGACACCAACTGACATCTCGTCCATATGTCCAAATCACTAGTTGTGTTAATATTGGATAGCTCAAAAATGAAAATGGTATTGTGGTAACAAGGCCAATGTAGATAAACATGGTTCACGCTAGTGAATGTAAAGACAGTCTTTGCAAAGTGATGAATCGTCTTATTTTAAAATTATTTATTCTTTTCTCGATTCAAGGCTACGGGGGCCATACACGCCTTATTCAGATAAGACCATTGTCAAGTGTGAAATAAATTATATGACATGGTTCAGTTTACGTCTATTAACAAACCGCAACATAATATATATCTATTGCTTGTCAAAATGTGACACTGAATATATCAAACCGTTCTATGTGATGAATTAATTCGATTTATATTGATATTTCCCTCAAAATAACAACATTGCCGATGTCCCATGGAGACCATTAAGTGAGAGTTGTTTGAGACGAATAGTGTAATGTAAGTTTAAACCACATAATCACCTATCCTGGGTATTGGTGTCAGACAAATGCCTGTAAGCTTTACTTTATCTTATCATCAACGCTTTGAGAACCAAAAACAATTTCACAAATGAATAGTATTGTATAAATGGTTTGTCAATGTTTGTTTATTTATTTGAAAATGTTTGGAAATCAGCGGACACAAACAAGACTTCCTACGAATCAGTATTTTTACTGGTCCTATGGGATCAACGAGCCCATGATAGGTGGCTTTGAAGTAGAATACCGCCTTAGCCGGCGTGAGAGGTGTTTGCTTCTTACATTACCTCTCATGAACAGACTCAATAAAACCGAGTATGCTACTTTATTCTCTTGGTTGTGTTTGTTGCTTCCAAGGGATCTCCTTTATTAGTATTTATTAATAAAATAACTACGAAAAAAATGCCACCACAACGAAGAAGCAGACAAACTACATTGTGTATTGTTAACATGGCCGTACAGTACAATCTGTGAACATTGTAGATCGTCGCTGAACCCACAGACCTAATAACAAATAGATTGGACACTATGAAAATTGTGTAAATTTCAAGTGGCACAGTTCAACAATTTCACAAAATATTTCCCAAATTTAAACACACATATCATGAAGAGTTTTATAGATACAAGTTTCATTCAAGCCAAATGCAATCACAAATTTAATTTTCTTTCCAATGGTGGTATTTTGTTTTCTCTTACATTGAGAGCAAAAAAGTAATTTGATGGAAACTTTGACCATGTCAAAACATTGATTTTTAAGAGAAAAGCGAAAAATGATGACATTTTAAACTTTAAACATTTTTTTATACAATTTCTTATTTTGAAAATAAACGTAAATTATTATAATACCATTTTGCTATTCACTATGAATCTTTTGGATGTATTCTCATCAAAATCGGTGAATAATTGAGAGAGAAGTTAAGGTGCCTCGTGATATTTTGGTTATTTCATTGGTTAAGATAGAAAGTTTCCTATCTCTTTATTAATATGTCTGTGCTGAACCAGACATGAAGTATGTCTTGCAATTCCTGTGCGACTTTAACATCTTCTTTGAAAGAGTTCGCCCACGACTTTGTTTAGATAATGGGGTTGTCTATATTAGATTAATGAATCACTGAACAACACTTTTTTGAGCATGATGTACAGGGGAAGTCTTACATAGATATGACACGTTGTCCAAAGCTATTCATTACTCGAATAAAATATTGTTTAAAATATAAGAGGTATATCAGAATTTTTCTAGTTGAATCAACCATTTTAAAAAGTTTTAATTCATGATAAAAATGTCATATCAGTCAAGCTTTATTGTGCTAACACCGTGTTGTTCACGTCTAAAGTGTTAATTTACCATAAATCTTTTAAAGGAAATCGTGCATAAAATGCGTAAATTAGCTCTGTTGTGTAATTTAGGATAACACATATAGCTATGCAGAATGAAGGTACAAACACAATGGTAAACTCTGTTTTGAATCAAATATTATGTCATTTCACAAATTTGATTTTGACCCCAAAAACAAAACAAATGACATTAAGAGATTACCGGTTTACATAATGTATACTGTCAAGTTTACATAAACTGTCTATTTGCAGCCTTTTACTCAGTATAGTGACGTGTTGCACATGACCCAGTAATATGTACTTGGTTAGTGTCTTATTTTCTTTCACTGAAATTAACATGACGTCAGTTGTCAATCATTTATCCTGCTGCCTTGATTCTTAGAGCAATAAACTGGTGGGGATTTCTTTATTTACACTGTTCTGCTTTAATGGGATGACAATAGGTTAAAAGTGATGTTTGGTGCGCCTTAGAACGCCTTATGTGCGGCCTTTTAGCCACAGACCGTTCCATGACAGTAGCCCTATTGTCAATCCGTTAGTGTTTGTGACGGCACATGCCTCGAATTTCTTTTATTAACAATATGTAATAATTTATTGTTGTTTGTGTTAATGTGTGTTTTTGGTTGACTGCATTCTTTGAAGGGTACATTTCCCTTTCTGTGCGTGTTTGTGGTTGACTATGGTCCTTGAATGCTGCATTTCCCCTTCTGTGCGTGTTTGTGGTTGACTATGGTCCTTGAATGCTGCATTTCCCTTTCTGTGCGTGTTTGTGGTTGACTATGGTCCTTGAATGCTGCATTTCCCTTTCTGTGCGTGTTTGTGGTTGACTATGGTCCTTGAATGCTGCATGTCCTGTTCGACTTTTATATTCGCTTTCATACCTACCTTTATATATAAACGTAATGCAAGTATTTCCCATCTGCATATATACGGAATAAATATCTATTTCATTAAAGGCCGTATTTCCAATAAGATGTTGTTTCTATTAAACATGTTAAAGACACTTTCTATAGTTTGTTCTGCATAACAGATTTTCTTTAAACTTTTTGTACAGTAAGTCTGTTATATATATAGACAGGAAATGCAAAAATAATGGTAGGTCACCATAATTGTTAAAATTTGAAAAAATAATTTGTAATGTCAATATGTCCAAAAAGTTGAACAAGTCCATGAAATAGCTAAATAATTTTTTTTGAAGTCTAATCATTTATTTATTTGTCACAATTCTACTAAAATTGTATTAAAGTAAAGAATATTTAATTATAATAACATTTAATGCTCATCTTTATGTAAAACCTATATTTCTTTTACAAAATCTGTTGAGACCATTACTCACAATTTATGCACAAATTAGCCCATAATGATACAATTTCCTTTTTTTTTTTGTATGTTCCCAATAATAGAATTTGTTTAACTTTCTAAGCACATAGTTTAACATATATAAAATCAAAATGTGCAATACAAATATTAGGTCCCCATGCTTGTTTAGAGTTTTTTTTTGAAACCCTACCCCTATACTAAAAGGCCAAGTTTTGTATGAAATTATATAGAAATGATATATTTTCCTTTTTTGTTATGTTCCTAATAATAGAATTTGTTCAAACTTCTTAGGCACTTATTTGAACATATAGTAAGACAATAGATGCAATTAAAATTATAGGTCATCATGCATATTGAGATTTAATATTGTTTTTGGAACCCTACCATTATGCTTAATTTTTTTAATTTTGTTTAAATTTGTACAAAATGTTTCATTTTTCCTATTTTATGTATTTTTCTAATAATAGGCAGTTATACAAATAAAGTTATACAAATAAAGACAATAAATACAACTAGAAATCAAGAGCAACATTTCTGTAAATTTTTAGGAAAATCCATCCAATAGTTTTAGAAGAGAAGTCGCCCAAAATTCTGCGCATGAAAAACTACAGAAAATGCCTTTAACAAGAATTCCAGAGTATCGTGCAAACGGCATATATTCCATCTCTTGGTTGAGACATATAGAAATCTGATTTAGTAAAGAGTATCTTTCAAAATTACAGTTTATTCTGTGATATATGACATGAGGTCTTACGCACATTAAATAGGCGCTCAATAATACAAGATTTAAAAGCCCAATAATCGTAGACCATACTAAAAATAAAATATGCATATTGCCTTACAGGTTGACAATTATCAGCACAAACAGTTTATAAATATTTCAATGTAACCGATTTTGCTACGTTCCTCTCCTTTTTGTGTTTTTGTTTCCAAAGAATCTCTTTTCGATATTTATTTCATATATGTCTGACATACGAAAGTAAAACGTGCACTTTGTTATTTTACCGGTGCTAGTGTGTGTGAGAGGTGTTGCTTTCACATTACCTCTCATGAACAGACTCAATAAAACAGATCTGCTACTTTATTTTCTTGGTTGTGTTTGTTGCTTCAAAGGATCGCCCTCATCAGTATTTATTATTTCATGATTGTCTTTGTTTATTTCATTCATATATACCATGTACGCTTTACTTAAATATGCAAAATAATGGACACTGAAGCTTAGATGTGTGGCACATATGCAAAATAATGGACACGGAAGCTTAGATGTGTGGCACATATGCAAAATAATGGACACTGAAGCTTAGATGTGTGGCACATATGCAAAATAATGGACACTGAAGCTTAGATGTGTGGCACATATGCAAAATAATGGACACTGAAGCTTAGATGTGTGGCACATATGCAAAACAATGGACACTGAAGCTTAGATGTGTGGCACGGTCAGTGGCAACAAAGGCCACTGGGGGTTTAAACCGGTTCTAGGGTGCACCAAACCTCACACTTACCCTACTGTCATCCCATTAAAACAGGACAGTGTAAATAAAGAAGCCGCATATGAATGTGTTTTTGAGACCTATGGAGTGGAAACCAACGAAGACATAAGACTTTCTCTAAAAATAACAAGTCATTGACACAGTAAAAATAAACCGAAAAGAACGTTTGGTGTCACTTCTGGCACGTATATTTTAACCAACATATTTCTTGCATTAATTATTCATTGTGACGGTTTCTTCCACTTTAGTTTCCAGAAAGACATGATTCACATTTATTTAGTAGCTATTCATATATATGGCTATTTTAAAATCGAAGGCAGAATGGATATTTGACAACATAGAGTGGGGTGGTGCAATTCCGTTAAGACAAATATGTTTCACTTTTACGAATTGTGATTTGTAATATAGGGTGTCGATCTTCTTACATTTAACTTTATATATATACAATATCACTGGTAGCAATAGTAAAGACAAACTATCCAAACATATGCTCCAGGGAAGGTAGCATAGAACGACACGTAAGGTTTTAACGAAAGCAAAACGTTTTCAGCCGAAAATAAAATGCTCCAAATCAGATAAATACAGCTGAATGATTGTACTCGACTGCATTTGAAACTAAAGTTGTATCTTTGTAAAACAATTGTAAAAATTGATTTAAAAACAAGAAGTGTCACTGTAACTGACAAATGCCCCCGAAATGACCTTTGACCTCTAAGTGTAACCTTGACCTTGGAGCCACTGACCATTTTGTGCGCGACATGTCGTCTTGTTGTGGTGAGTACTTGTGCCAAGTTATTTGGAAATCCGTCCAGGAATGCCAGAGATATTGACTGGACCCGATTTGACCTTTGACCTCTAAGTGTGACTTTGACCTTGGAGTCACGGACCTGTATTTTATGCACAACACGTCGTCTTGTTGTAATAAAACAAGCTGATCAATACGGCCGGTACGTTGGATGTGTATGGCATATCACTAAAGTTATGTGTACGTCCAATCCCGTACCAGCTTCAACGTTTGATACTCTCATATTTATAGAATTCCACACGCAATACTTTTGTTTTTTATTATTCGCATACTTTATAATATCGCGATTTTATCGTTGGATTATTTTCAAATGTCATCTTCCTGACTCTCATCCGCAGCCCTCACGCCCACACACACATGTACCGATCTAAAAACATATTGCTTCATAAATGTTAATATATTTATAATGGTATTGGCGTCTACAATAATTTTGTTCTAACAGTAGTCTCGCAATTTATACAGTTTTAGTTTGAAAATTTAATCTAATATACGCATAACCATTTATACATTCCATTTGTTCTCTATTCATGGTACCTTTGGGGTTCTTAATGGAAAAACGTCTGATTTATAATTTAAAAAATTGTAAAATATGATACGAAATTCCACCTCTAGCGTTTACAATACGGATTTAAACTGTTAACCTAACGTATTTAATACTAGAACCTGAAAACGATAGCATAATTGATTTGGTCACAGCAATACATCGTTTACATATTAGTTCTGTGGTTAGTTACATGTAAACGTAAATGTACGTGGGATGATGGGGGCGTTATTAATGTCACACACGTTAATAGTATGACCGTATTAATTACTTTACATTGAATTATAAGAAGTAACACAACTTTGTCATCACAAGTAAAACAATAAAAAATATCGAATAAGAGTCCAACCTAAAGAAACACTTTTAGTAACCGGATAGGTCTAAATAATGTCGGCGCATATCCTGCCTCTTACATGATCATTTATCTGTTATACTTATATTGCCTATTAATTTACATTGTCTCGTTTTACTGGGATGGCAATAGGGTAAGAGTGAGGTTCGGTGCACCGTAGAACCTGGTTTAAACCCCCAGCTGCCCTTTTTGCTACTGAGCGTTCCAAGGCGGTAGCTCTAATTTCGACACTTTTATGTTTAAAGGGGTTGATGCATTATTTTACCATATATGGCATATCGATAAAATGTATTTTAAAGCAAAGAAAATCACTGCAAATGAAAAATAATACTAAAATGTATACATTTTACATCTTTATATTTATTTTTAAATCAATTTGCAGTGGTTTTCTGTGCTTTAAAATAAATTTTGTCAATATGCCATTTATGGTATACGGCGCGGATGACGTCATCGTTCAAAGATTGCCTCCTCCATTTATGTTCTTTGCAAATTTTCAATAGGTCATATCTCCTTTATTTTCATGGCATTTTGATAATTCTTTCAGCTTTTTTCAAGTTTTTCAGAGCCCATTAAAATAAACTGTGTTTGGAAATAGTGCATCAACCCCTTTAAGATGTGGTGTCTTGCCTTTTGTCATCTGTTTGCTGTTGCGTTGTTTCTGTGCGTGCTCTTTTTGTTGACTGTTGTTCTTGAATGCTGCACTTTATATCTACTTTTTCTTGATTTCTCAAAATAAGATGTCTCTCTTAACCGAACGAAGATATTTCTCAAACCACTGTAGTTATTTAATCTGCAGGAGCATACATGCAATGAAACATGCTAAGCAATACATGTCTCTACAATTCTAATACCCATTGCATAACACAATATACTAATGTAGTTGACACGTATATGTCGAGATTGTTACCGTCCATTACGTTGTCGCGACTTAATTCCATTAAGCGATGGAGAAGCTTCTATTAGCAAGGATTTTATAACCGATATTTCGACAATAAAACACGTTTAACAAAATATAGTGAATTATTACCTTTGCTATATATAGTATAGCTTTTAGAAAAGTATGTTAAAACAACTATTTTTAATGTGTGGTAATGGTATGCAGCAAAATATGTGGTACTCCAATCGATTTGCAGTTATATACTAGGTGGAAATAGTTGCATAACTCAAAAGTATGGCAATGTTATGACGTTTCCACTCTGCAAGTGGGTATTTTATTAAAAGCGGTCAAAAAGCATTGTCATGGATAATGGTTTTTAAAAAAAAAGGAAAAGTTTTTCATATTAGTTTCTTCAATTTGTTATAGATGAACTGAAGAGCTAGTGTCAAAATCACATGAGATAATAAGTTCCAAAATATACTAGTCAAAAGTCCTAAGTACCCACTTAAGAATATGTAAATAATATTCTCACGGTTTAGAGTAATACGCGCTTGATTAGAGTTACGGTTAAACTGTAAATAAGAAACGCATTTGATCTGATTGCATGAACATATTTTAAAGCTTTCAAGTCGATGTGGCTTCTTAGAAATAAATGATAACACTTATACAACTGGGTATAAAAGGATGTTATTGAATACTTTGAATTGTTGCAGCTTTCGATGATCCTAATTCTAAAATTATTTTGACATCATGTTTTAATAGCATTACCACTTCAAATTCGTTTGCAAAATAAATTTTCAAAATATTTAATGTTAACGCTGATTTACAGTTACTTGAATTTCAAAGGTATTCATTTAAAAGGGAAGTTATTTAAGATTATCCATTTATCGTTTCCATATAGACATAAAATCTACAAAAAATCGGTCAATTTTTCATGTTTTTTTTTTATATTATTTCATATAAATCTTAAGAAGTGTATATTTTGAAACGGACGTCGATTCATGTTATGTGTTTTATCAGCATATTTCATGTTTTCATATAAACGGAGGGTAACTCTCAAAAGATGTAACACTTAAACAAAATGTAAACGTTTTACAAACTATGGGTCAAAACAAAATATTTAACATACAACTGTTCTAAACTATATTTAAAATAAGAAATCGATGGTATATACATATTTCGAACTAGTTGACGAAGGTTACCACTAACTATTATCGTTCTAGTTTAGTAAAATGCCTCATACATCTGACGATCATACTTAGTATATTTTGTCAGCCGGTTTTATATATTTAAAAGTGAATGGACTTGACCCCCAGTGTTATTTTACCACTGACTGTTGCAAGGCGGTACCACTGTTGTCAACACTTGTATGTGTGTATGCTTCTTTATTGCATACACATTTACATAAAAGTTCCCATTACTTTTACTGTAACAGAAAACGGTAATATTTAAGAAATAAAATATTTCCAGCGGGTTTATATTGTCCCAGATCAAAACCTGGTGGGCGGGACTTGAAGACTATCGATACCAAGGGCCGTAGGCCCGCTGTTTCGTTGTGTTTCAAGTCCCAACCACCAGGTTTTGATCTCACACAATATAACCCGCTGGAAATATTTTATTTTTAATCTGACATGGACATTTATGTATTTTATACACACATTTTCGAGAGATTGAACATAATACAAACACATCCTTACAACTTACATTGTGCGTCCATCTCTCAGCACCAAACGGAAAAATATACAGCTTTATCTTGTTACGAACAAGTTCAATTTGTTGTTTGAACGTAACGTTGCAATGGTTGTTTTGGATGTTTTCCGACGTTGAAAATCGTTAAAAATGACGTTCTAACGGTTGAACGACGTGACGTCAGCGGTTTATATAGTTTTTTCAAAAACTCCTCAATAACCAATCAGCATTGAGTATTTTCATAAACCATGTTAGATTCACTTATATTGACGTGTAGTAAAATAGTATGAGTGTGGATCTTTGGAAACGGCCTAACACGATAAATACGAAATATTTCAGTCTCGGTTTGATTAAGACTGTTCATGAACGGTAGTGAACTATGCTTGCTACCTTTCACGCCCCCTGGCCCGTGTTGAGCAGAACTCAATATTCATAAAATCAAGCGGTCATATTGTGTATGTTATGTATACTCGTTCGTGATTGGTGCCGTTTTCTGTTAATGCCAAAGAAAGTATGTCACGTGATGTAAACAATGTTAATTTCATTGTGAAAATTCCCACGATGGAATGGCAATATATATGTTTCAAATAAACGTTTTTGGAGAAAATTAAATGTTACATCCTATTTTATTGTTATAATTTAAAAATACATATTCAGTATAAAGGTTATTATATTTATATTGGGATATATGCAATCGTTCTTTCGCGTATAAATATTGCGTTCCTAAAGTGGAGCAATATTAATACGCGAAAGAACTCGTGCATATATCCCAAGGTTATGAGATTTAATTTGGGAAATATGCAATCGTTCTTTCGTGCATAAATATTGCGCTCCGAAAGTCGCGCAATATTAATACGCGAAGGAACTCGTGCATATATCCCAAGGTTATGAGATTTAATTTGGGAAATATGCAATCGTTCTTTCGTGCATAAATGTTGCGCTCCGAAAGTCGCGCAATATTAATACGCGAAGGAACTCGTGCATATATCCCAATACAAATCTAATAACCTATACATATTGTTCCATGTACTTGCTGATTATTTTGCATGCGTGTTTTAGTGTACTGCGTTCTTTGAATACTGGGGGGCTGGCGTGGCGCAGTCGGTAGCGCGGCGGATTTGTAACCGGAGGCCCCGGGTTAAATCCTCCGTGGTGCCACTGAGTTCCGTCGGTGTGTTCTTGGGCAAGACACTTTACCTTAGCCTCGTGCGTCGGATGGAGACGTAAACCGGGCGGTCCCGTGTATCGGTCTATCCTCCGAGCACGTTAAAGAACCATAGGAATCTATTCGATAATAAGAGTAGGGCAGGTTCCCGGATTCCAATGTATCCTTCCCCTCTCTCTGGGGCGGCTCTAAATAACCTACACTGTGTTGATGAGCCGTTAAACAACATTCAATTCAATTCTTTGAATACTAAAGATCCCGTTCAACTTTTGTATCTACTTTTATGATACAGCGTGCAGATGCATGCGTAGATGATATCAGGAAGCTACGTTTGGGAATAGTTAGAATTATAACAAAAAGTGCTGTGTTTCCTTAGATGAAATTTGTTTATTTACTTTTTTAAATGATACTTTTTAGTTTATCAGCATAGCATGTAATAATTAGGGCGAATCGTAGACAATAGTTTTCGCCAGAATGATTTTGAAAATAAGCCATATATGAGAATAATGGTCCTATAGAGACCATAACACCTAAACGCAATGGCACCGTAGGTCCGCGCTGTACCACAAACACAGCGCAAATTAAATATCCAGTGAAAAGGATAGTGCACAACACAAACGGGTTACCGACTTGGAACGGTCATAATAAAAAAAATTATTCATTCTCATACAGAAAAAAACATCAACTATACAGGATATGTTACAGATTCATAGCAAAGACAGTTCAGCATAGATCAAACATATACATACACTGATGACGTTTTGAATCGAAAATACGGTCAATTTTTTTTTAAGACCACATCATAATAGAAACTTACCACATCCTAATGTAAAGTAACCACATCATAATGGAAAGTGCAGTCGCTCCTTTGCGAAACGGTTATGGGTAAGTTTATTGATTTCCCTGTCTCGCTAAATGGTTTTGAGTATGTTCCCTGTCTCGCTAAATGGTTTTGGGTATGTTTATTTGTTAATTTCTCTGATGCGCAAAACGGTATGGATTATTACTTTCACTGTATCGCTAAAAGGTTATGGGTGTGCTTTATTTAATACTTTCTATGTCTAAGCGGTTATGGGTATGTTATATTTAATACTTTCTCTGTCTCGATAAACTGTTATCGGTATGGTTTATTTAATACTTTCACTGTATCGCTAAAAGGTTATGGGTATGATTTATTTAATACTTTCTATGTCTAAGCGGTTATAGGTATGTTATATTTAATACTTTCTCTGTCTCGATAAACTGTTATGGGTATGATTTATTTAATACTTTCTATGTCTAAGCGGTTATGGGTATGTTATATTTAACACTTTCTCTGTCTCGATAAACTGTTATGGGTATGATTTATTTAATACTTTCTATGTCTAAGCGGTTATGGGTATGTTATATTTAACACTTTCTCTGTCTCGATAAACTGTTATGGGTATGATTTATTTAATACTTTCTATGTCTAAGCGGTTATAGGTATGTTATATTTAATACTTTCTCTGTCTCGATAAACTGTTATGGGTATGATTTATTTAATACTTTCTATGTCTAAGCGGTTATGGGTATGTTATATTTAACACTTTCTCTGTCTCGATAAACTGTTATGGGTATGATTTATTTAATACTTTCTCTGTCACGCCAAACGGTTATGGGTATGTTTTATTTAATACTTTCTGCCTTGATAAACTGTTATCGGTATGGTTTATTTAATACTTTCTCTGTCTCGTTAAACGGTTTATTTAATACTTTCTATGTCTTTATGGGCAAAAGAAATATAAAAAGATCGGACAGGGAAAGTAGCATTCAAGGAGGACAGTAAACCACAAAACACAGAAACAAACACGCAAACAGACAAACAAGAAGGCAAAAGCAATAATAAATGCAAACGACATCACAAACACAAAAAAGGGTTGACAATAGGGCTACCGCCTTGGAACGGTCAGTGGCAAAGTAGGCCACTGGGGGTTTAAACCGGTTCTAGGGTGCACCAAACCTCACACTTACCCTACTGTCATCCCATTAAAACAGGACAGTGTAAATAAAGAAATCCCCGCCATGATCTAATCTCTAACCAACAAGGCAGCATCAATAGGCAATATAAGTAAAACACAAATATGCTCGTGTAAATATAATACAAAAAAACAATAGCCTAGAAAGCCACAATGACGGTACTCAATGACTTTGCAGACGCCAGAGCAGTAAGAGAATAAACTATTAAGGGCACGACAAGAAAGATCATGGACAAACATCAAACGCCACCGTCCCAATGGGCTTTAGGTAGGCGTCATCATAGGGTCCACAGCCTGTCCGGTCATCGTACAATTAAAGAGGAAAGCATAGTGGCGAACTGTAAAAGGGTCCACCACCAAGCATGCAGTACGTTGCAAAATGATAGGGTCATAACCTCTTTTGATAAACTTTTTAACAAGTTTAACAAAGATAGTATGAAAGTGATCATGACCTAGAATCTTACGAAGTTTATAAATCACATCACCATAGAAGTCAGGTTGTGATAGTCCTTGTCGCAGAAGAGTCCTTAAATTACTTTTATATTTGGAAAGAAGATCAGGATTACGATAATAAAATTTTGCAAAGGTTTTACGAAGTTTATGGTAACGGTAACCCTGATTGAGTAACTTTTTAGTTATACAAAGATTACGAATATTAAAGTCCTCAACTCGAGTACAAGCTCTAGAAAAACGAATAAGTTGAGACACATATACCCCATAAGATGTTGCTCGGGGAACATCCCCATCCAAGTGGGGATAATTAACAATGTCAAAATTAAAATCATCTCTCTTGTCATAGATTTTGCTAATTATTTTACCATTTTCAATCGAGAGATCTAAATCAAGAAAAGAAGCGTTATTATCAGATATATTAGCTTTGTTAAGCTGAAGTTTTATTTAATACTTTCTCTGTCTCGATAAACTGTTATCGGTATGGTTTATTTAATACTTTTTTTTTCTGTCTCGCTAAACGGTTATGGGTATGATTTATTTAATATGTTCTCTGTCTCGCTAAACGGTTATGGGTATGATTTATTTAATACTTTCTTTGTATCGCTGAACGGTTATGGGTGTGGTTTATTTGTTATTGTCTCTGTCTAGCTAAACGGTGTAGGGTATGGTTTATTTATTGACTTGTCAATGTTGTCTGTCTCGCTAAACGGTCACGGGTATGGTTTATGTATTGACTTGTCTTGTCTGTCTAGCTAAACGGTTATGGGTATGGTTGATATATTGACTTGTCTGTCTAGCTAAACGGTCATGGGTATGGTTTATTTATTGACTTGTCTTGTCTGTCTAGCTAAACGGTCATGGGTATGGTTTATTTATTGACTTGTCTTGTCTGTCTCGCTAAACGGTTATGGGTATGGTTTATGTATTGACTTGACTTGTCTGTCTAGCTATACGGTCATGGGTATGGTTTATTTATTGACTTGTCTTGTCTGTCTAGCTAAACGGTCATGGGTATGGTTTATGTATTGACTTGTCTTGTCTGTCTCGCTAAACGTTTATGGGTATGGTTTATGTATTGACTTGACTTGTCGGTCTAGCTATACGGTCACGGGTATGGTTTATTTATTGACTTGTCTTGTCTGTCTAGCTAAACGGTCATGGGTATGGTTTATGTATTGACTTGTCTTGTCTGTCTCGCTAAACGGTTATGGGTATGGTTGATATATTGACTTGTCTATCTAGCTAAACGCTCATGGGTATGGTTTATTTATTGACTTGTCTTGTCTGTCTAGCTAAACGGTCATGGGTATGGTTTATTTATTGACTTGTCTTGTCTGTCTCGCTAAACGGTTATGGGTATGGTTGATATATTGACTTGTCTGTCTAGCTAAACGGTCATGGGTATGGTTTATTTATTGACTTGTCTTGTCTGTCTAGATAAACGGTCATGGGTATGGTTTATTTATTGACTTGTCTTGTCTGTTTAGCTAAACGGTCATGGGTATGATTTATGTATTGACTTGTCTTGTCTGTCTCGCTATACGGTCACGGGTATGGTTTATTTGTTGACTTGTCTTGTCTGTCTCGCTATACGGTCACGGGTATGGTTTATTTATTGACTTGTCTTGTCTGTCTCGCTAAACGGTTATGGGTATGGTTGATATATTGACTTGTCTGTCTCGCTATACGGTCACAGGTATGGCTTATTTATTGACTTGTCTTGTCTGTCTCGCTAAACGGTTATGGGTATGGTTGATATATTGACTTGTCTGTCTCGCTATACGGTCACGGGTATGGTTTATTTATTGACTTGTCTGTCTAGCTAAACAGTCATGGGTATGGCTTATTTATTACTTTCTCTGTCTCACTGAACGGTTATGGTTATGATGTATTTATTGATTTCTCCCTCACTAAACGGTTATGTTTGACAATAAAGTCTGCTGTTCGAAACATATAAATTAAAAGAATGAGTTCGACCAATGTGCTGTTTTCTAAATGTCCATATTTTATATAGACTCTTCTGAATAATTTAAACTTTTCACTTCGTTTTGGTATGTATCACTTTTAATTATTTTGTCTGATCTTGAAAAAATAAAACACTCGGCCATATTTAATCCTGTCTGAAATCAAAATCTTTTTGCACGTATGTAACATAGATCTAGAAACAGCAAATCTAGAAACAGCAACGTGCTTAAACAATCTGAGCGAGCTGCGAATGTCGAACTCCGAGTTGGATTTGAATGTTGAGCTCCGAGCTGGCAATGTCGAACTCCGAGTTGGATTTGACTGTTGAACTCCGAGCTGGCAATGTCGAACTCCGAGTTGGATTTGAATGTTGAACTCCGAGCTGGCAATGTCGAACTCCGAGCTGGATTTGAATGTTGAACTCCGAGCTGCGAATGTCGAACTCCGAGTTGGGTTCGAATGTTGAACTCCGAGCTGCGAATGTCGAACTCCGAGTTGGGTTCGAATGTTGAACTCCGAGCTGCGAATGTCGAACTCCGAGTTGGGTTCGAATGTTGAACTCCGAGCTGGCAATGTGGAACTCCGAGTTGGGTTCGAATGTTGAACTCCGAGCTGCGAATGTCGAACTCCGAGTTGGGTTCGAATGTTGAACTCCGAGCTGCGAATGTTGAACTCCGAGTTGGATTCGAATGTTGAACTCCGAGCTGCGAATGTCGAACTCCGGGTTGGGTTTGAATGTCGAACTCGCTGCTGACAAATGATTGTTGAACTCCGTGCTGTCAAATCTGTAACAAATCCGTAACAAAACGAATGTCGAACGCCGAACTACGAACTATTAGCTAACTTCTCACACCTAGCCGAATAACATAGTTGTATTTAAATTATACTAAACCGCAATTTTAGTGTCAGAAGTATATACGATCATGTACACTGTAAGGATATAATGACAATCAGAAAATAACGATATTTTTCGTTCCAAACACATCATCAAACTGCACTTAGACCGAGACATGCCGTAAAATCTCATGTTGAGTGTTCATTAACAATACGAATCCACGTAATATGTCACGTGATGTACAACTAGAACACGAGTGACACGAGTCTTTATACTGCAATTCCATTTTTGTTTTCAAATAACACTTTGTAAGACTAGAACGTGGTTTCAGCAATGAAACCATTCAAGTTTGATCAATGTTCGTAGTTCTTTAATTATATGACAATATAAACAACTGAATAATAAATTGAAACCTGAACTAGGTAATAACAGTATGGTAAATAGAACCTACCCACTGGAAATAAAGTATGCGTTTCACATTTCCTCTCTTTCTTGAAATATCTCCTGATATTGATCAGACGTGTTAAGTCTAGAAACTAAGTAATAAAGATACGTGAAAATATTGTGACCGGTTTGTTTTAAATGATTTGTAAATGAAAGTGATATCATGTTAGATTATATTAACTGTCTTACTAGATCTGAAAAGAATAAATAACATAAAACAAGTATTATATTCCATTTGCAGAACACGCTTAGCTGCAATATTAAAATACAAAATAACACATAATGTAAAATCTATAATAATATTAAACATACATTATATTAACACTCTTATCTGTCTCTGTAATGATAAAAACTTATCATTCAGCAATTCGATAATTCTTATGAATCTATTTATATAACTTCTTTCTACCGTATTCTGAAAAGAAATTTAAAACAAATAGGTGTAACGCGGAATAAAGTTACATCGAGACAAGAGACTTCATAACGCAATTCACAGTCTCACACCTATGCTATCATGTTCGCACACCCGTAAATGTCTTCCTAAATTGAACTCTTCTTGACAGTTTATTATTAAAATGTACAATGGTTCTTTGTTGATATCACATATTTAAGATTACGTTCATATTTTGTCACAACCCTTTGAATGTAATTAAGCAAGAGAAAATGCTAAATGAGGTTTAAGTCGGCTTAAACAAGCAGCTGTTTGAACTAACCTTTCCAAGTCGTTACCCCTTTTGTCAATCCCGTTTATAATGTCCCGTACTTCACTTCTAAATACAAGATATACTGAGTAAATAGAAAAGGTACACACATGTCTTTGTCTTTTATAGACAACATAAAAGGATATAACTTAAAATGTATTGACTTATTCGATAAGTTGCCACCAAGAGTCCAAAGAAAGAATCAGTTGAAAAGTTTAGCAAATAAGGGAGGTTATCCATATTTTTCTTTGGGCCTAAACTTATCAACTTTGAAATAAATATCCGTGCCAATATATTTTGTACATTCTTTGCCCAAACAATTACCAAAAAAAAAACACAGCCTGTGTATATAGCAGTTTTTGATTATTTAAAATTATCAAATTACCTGCCTTTAAAGTTGTACTCTTTGTATAATTAAAAGGCTACTCCATCAAGGCTACCGTTACCATAAACTTCGAAAAGCCCTTGCACAGTTTTTTTTATTTTAACCCCGATTAAATTTTAAAATATAAAAGTAATGTAAGAACCATTCTGAGACAAGGACTAAAACAACGTGACATGACATGATTTACAAACTTCCTAAAATCCCTGGTCATAACCTCTTCCATACAATCTTTATTAATCCACAAAGGACGTTAGCGTTTGATGTTTGTCTTAAAACTTGTCCTATCGTACCCTTTATGGATTATTCTCTTAGTGCTCTCGCTGCTGCCAATCATGGAGAACTAGCCTTGTGGCTTTCTAGGCTTTAAATGGACACATGGCAATCTTGAGTTTTATATCAGACACATTGATTTATTAATCCTGTATCATTTTGACTTTAAAACTGCTTGCATATAATTAAATAAAAAAATGAGATTTCCTTATTTTACACATTTTTTAATTATATTATTGGTGCAATATTATCAAAAGTCAATAATATGTAAAAACAACTTGCTTTGAATTATTCTAACAATTAATACTAATGATTTAAATAATGCAAGTTACGAGAAAAACTAACGGGACGCCGTGAGTTTTCAAAAAATCAAGATTGCCGTGTGTCCCTTTAAAGATACATAATCCTCTATATGTTATACTTATATTGCCTATTAATACTGCCTTGTTTGTTAGAGAATATAGCCTGGCAGGGTTTGCTTAATTTACATTATTGGGATGACAATAGGTTAAGAGGGAGGATTGGTAACCTTAAAGCCTGGTTTAAATCCTTTTTTTGCTACTGACCTTACTAAGGATGTAGCTCTACTGACCTTACCAAGGATGTAGCCCTATTTTCAACCCTTCTGTGTTTGCTATTTCGCATGTCTTTGTTTTAATGCGTGATTTTAGTTGACTGTGTTCTGTAAAGGCTACATTTCCTGTTCGACTTTTATACCTATTTTGATATCGTCCATAACAAATAAATTTGAAACAGTTGAATGGAACATTTTTGTTCTTAATTAAGTGTGCCTATAAACTTCTTTTTTTTTATTTAAACACAGTTTATTTAAGCTGTTTTACTCACTCAAAACTGGTCTATGGAAATACAAGCATTACCAGTGGGTACTTGTAATGTTACTCATAAATCTATATGCATTATTGATTAGTCGTTGCAAATTTATGCTTTGGACGGCTGAGCTATGGAGGATGCTGAAATTCGCATTCAACATTTGTTTATATGCCTGTCAGATTGTTGAAATCTATAAATATCTTATTATTATGCACACAATGAGAATTTATGTTTATAAATGGATGGTTTAAGTAATAAATAGAGTATGGTTTCATTGAGTTGGTTCATTTAAACATCGATGGGCTATCGAGGTGTTTAAATTAACCAACGAGATGAAACCATACTCTATTTGTTTTGTAGCATGTCCATTTCAGCTCTATTTCAGTTATTCTAACTGTTATTCTCACTGTTATTCTCACAGTTATTCTGACAGATCTTATTTTCAATTAAACGATTTACACCTGTGTTTGAACAAAGAGAATTGTCTGTGACCATGCTACAAATAACTTTCAATGACCTTCATGGAATAATAGGTGTTGTAGTGACATATTAAACTAATACTGAAAAGTACATATTAACACCTTTGTTTACATCTATTAGACACGATTATGTTATGAAAACGATCAAGGTGCCAGTAAAATAATATACCAATGACGTTTATCTCACCCAAAGCAATATGTCATTGCCAGCAAATATAATACTTATAAGCGAAAATAATGAAAATAATTTCATTTCTAAATGTTATTGAAAGACACCTGACACTATTTATATATAGAGAATATTATGTCAGTGCCTTTTAATATCAAGTCTATTAGGCGAGGCTTAGAAAGTGTAATAAAGTCATTATATATCATAATACGCTATGGTAATAAACATGCAATTGAAGGCTAAATCATCGTTCGGTCTTTTCCGTTCAGTTCGGTGTGCATCGGAATTGCCTTGTCATTAATGGTGTATTCTCTTACTGCTCTGGCTTCTGCCAAGTCATTGAGTACCTTCATTGTGCTGCCTTGTTGGTTAGAGTTTAGATTATGGCGGGGATTTCTTTATTTACACTGTCCTGTTTTAATGGGATGACAGTAGGGTAAGTGTGAGGTTTGGTGCACCCTAGAACCTGTTAAAACCCCCAGTGGCCTACTTTGTCACTGACCGTTCCAAGGCGGTAGCCCTATTGTCAACCCTTTTGTGTTTGTGATGTCGTTTGTATTTTTTATTACTTTTGCCTTTTCGTTTGTCTGTTTGCGTGTTTGTTTTTGTGTTTTGTGGTTGACTGTCGTCCTTGAATGCTGCTTTCCCTGTCCGATATTTATAGCCTTCTTTGTCGATTTCTGTAACCATTTTAAACACGGATTTCGGAAGTCGATGAGGTAGTTCTGTTGCTCGGTATCATACGGAGAAAAACGAGACAGTATACGACGTCATCATGGACAAACACAGACGGCATCATACACACATAGGACGTCACCATGTACAAACATACGAGTCATCATGTACAAACGTAGGACATCATCATGTTTGTTACAAACATACGACGTCATCATGTACAAACATAGGACGTCATCATGTACAAACATACGACATCATCATGTACAAACATAGACGTCATCATGTACAAACATAGACGTCATCGTAGGACAACGTTATATAAAAGAGGCAACAATAATTAGTGTTACTTATGAGGCGTATTTGAAGGTAGGTGATAAATAGAAGTTCACATTCGTGTTTGTTTAATATTGAATTTAATAAACTAGTTTTGCATAAAATTGATATGATGTTCTTCACAACCTCGTATCATATAAGTATATCTAACTCGTTTAATAAATTCAATATTAAACAAAAATAGTAGATATAAAAATCGAACAGGAAAAGTAGCATTCAAGGACGACAGTCAACCAAAACACACAAAGAAACAAAGAACAACTATATATAAAGTACTTCTATAATTGCATGAAATAAACGGGCAAACAGTCCTGTAAATTAACATTTTAACTTAATTGTACTTCATTCATTTATAATAGAATTCGCAGACAAATATCGTTTTCGCTACAGAGCATACTTGTTATATTGGAAGACCAAAGCACGAAAGGCATAAATAATTATGGAACCAAGGGAACACATTTCTTGGCTTCACGTCGTTTCTTAAATAAAGCAAGCAATTACACCGTTCTTTTGGTAGAACTGTCTACGAAAAGAACGATGTAATTGCTTGCTTTGTCTGTCTTACTCTGTCTGTCTGATAGCTAGACAATACTATAATGAATATTAAACAGATAACATTTTCCCCGGAATTGCCAAGCAAGTAACAGTCTCGCCGAAATAGCCATACGATTACAATCAATGATACCAAGTTCTTATATTTAAGGAGGAACATCCAGTGTAAACATACACTTTCCGAGTATTTTTTAAAATTTATTCTGCTCTACTAAATATTATTTGGATTGATAATCCAACATTTCATGATAATCCAACATGAAAATCCAACATTTCATGATAATCCATCATTTCATGATAATCCAACATTTCATGATAATCCAACATTTCATACTGGCGTTTGTTTACCGTGTTACAGTTTTTAAAGCATGCAATTTACAACAAAAGTAGATATAACAAGAAAAATATAACGCATGCGTTATATTTAGACGATTTTTAATAATGGGTTATTTTTTGGAGGCTTTGTTCACGTCACATACCTGTAGTCGTCGATATGGAGATGACAGGAAGGTAAAGTGAAGTTTTAAAAGATACAGTAAGAATACAGATAAGTTTTTATTTGGTCTTAGGTATACATTAGTATACATGTTAAAGGGAACATATTCAAGTATTTTCAATTAAACGATTAACACCTGAGCTATTACAAAGGGAATTTCAGTGACCATGCTACAATATAATATAAAAGTCATATTTACTTAAATTTTACAAGTGATTATCATATGGGCCCTATTTATGTTCATGTTTTAGTTGTATTCAGGCTCAAAACCGCTTCGGAGTTGCCGTTAAGGCAATCAACTTTGCATTTTAAATGAATTACAAGTGACTCTTATAGAAAATATTTAATTTCATTACTTCTTTACTTCATTATAATACTCACATATTAATGGGTGCAGAAACGTCTAGGGTAAAAATTAAAATGGATGCCGAAATGGTTCGATGCCGAAACGTCCTGAATCGATCTTGAAAAGCTTGAGCAATGTCTGCATTTATTAATAAGCATTTTTCATGTACTGATCATTTGGATCCGGCTTTAATTAGACTAATATACTATATACACAATAGTTTTCGTCTAGAAAATCGAACAGGAAAAGTAGCATTCAAGGACGACAGTCAAGCACATATACACACAGAAACAAAGAACAAATTTAAAGATGAATAAAAGGCAAGATCAGACATCACAAACGCGCAAGGGTTGACCTTGGAACGGTCAATGACAAAAAAGGCCGCTGGGGTGTTAAACCAGGTTCATATGTGCATCAAACCTCAACCTTACCCATAGCCTAGTTCGGTAATAGTTAGGGTTTGCTTCCCTTTAATGGGAAATACAAAGGTGTCATATTTTCAACTTCCTGTGAGCAAATTACTTATCTCAAAACCGAAGAGCTTGTAAAGACATATTTGGTCATTGAAAAAGCATGGAAAGCTTGCTTATTTACTGCTGACATGCTACATGACCGAGCAGTTCAGGCATATAAGTTGAGGCCAGATTAAAGTTATTTCTTTGTTTAGCATTGCTATATTGAATATTATCTAGGTTGTTGCTAAAAACAACAACTTGACTTCAATGAAGAAAACTACAAGTCAATAATTTAGGTGTACTAAATACAACTTTTTTCAGTTAATTCTTTATTTTGTTGGAACATAAATATAACCAAAACACAATTAATGAAAAACCTGCTTCATATGTTTACTTCATACAAAAGTTTTATTGAGCGGGCCTCGCCATCTGATATTTTAATGAATAACACAATTTGCTCATGCAATGTATGTCTAACAGTGATTTACAGTAAGGGTTCATAATATGTTTTATTATATAACCTATAAATAGACGCGTTTTCATTGGCTAAAAAGTAATTTTTTAGAAAAAATATCTAGCGATATTGACCTGTTTTTTTGATATTGACCTTTTTTTTTGATATTGACCTGTTTTATATAATTGTTTTTTTGATATTGACCTGTTTTATATAATTCTAAATTGAGGGTTATATAATAAAACAGTTATGGACTTTTCAGCTGTTATACATGATGTTGATATGCACCAAAAAATCATTATTGACCTCGGCTATCGCCTCGGTCAATAATGATTTTTTTGGTGCATATCACATCATGTATAACAGCTGAAAAGTCCATAATTGTATAGTAATATCCAAATTCCTGTGAGCAAATTGTGCTAAAAAATTAAGAGGTTTTAAAGGGACACAATCTTTTTAGGTAAGTACCGACTATTGTCGTCCCAATAAACGAGACAGTGTAAATAACGATATTTCCGCTAGGTTATAATCTCTAACAAACAATGCAGCGTTAATAGGCAATATAAGTAAAACACATAAATGATCATATATAAAACAAAAGCATAGAAAGCTACAAAGTAAGTACTCATTGAATTGGCAGAAGCCAGAGCAACAAGAGAACAAACCGTTCAGGGTAGGACAAGACAATATTAAAGACAAACATCAAACGCTACAGTCCTATAAGGATTTAGGTAGATCATCATAGGGTCCACATGCTGTCCAATCAAAGAGGAAAGTATAGTGGCCGAACTGTAAATGGGTCAACCACTAAACATCAGTACGTTGCAAAATGATAGGGTCATAACCTCTTTTGATAAACGTTTTAACATCTTACTGATGCTTCCCGCCAAGTTTCGTCGAAATCCAACAACGCGTTTAGGAGGAGTAGCGCCGACAAGAAATATAAAGTAAAAATGTCAAGGAGCCGTAACTCCATCAAAAATCAACGAATCAGAAAAAAAAAACGCAATAGGCACAACTAGAAATCATACCAATGTTTCCTGCTAAGTTTCGTCGAATAGAAAGCGGCGTTAATTAAAGCAAAACAAAAACACAAAACATTAAAAAGTATATATATTATATATAATATATATATAAAAAATGTATTAAAAACATATATATTTAAAAAAAAAGAAATAGAAAATAATAATAATAATAAAAACAAATTTAAAAAAGGGGTAAAAAAACAACGCTGTTACTGGTCTGATCTAGCTGTTTTTCGAATTTATCCGAGTTTGCATTGATATTAACAATCAGGTAAAGTTTGTAAACATCGGACGATTAATGAATGCTCTATCGTCTTAACGAGGCAAAATATAGCATTTTTAACTAAATCAAGGGTCATAACTCCGCTGTAACTGGTCTGATCTGGGTGTTTTTCGAATTTGTTTGAGCTTTCATTGATATTAACAATCTGATAAAGTTTGGTAATGCTCGAATGAAAAATAAAGGCCATATCCTCTTAACGAGGCAAAATATAGCATGTTTAACTAAAACAAGGGTCATAATTCCGCTGTTAGTAGTCCGATTAGTCTGGTTTTTAATTTTCCGAGCTTTCATTGATATTAACAATCTGGTAAAGTTTGGTAAAGATCTGATGAAAAATGAAGGCCCTGTCGTCTTAACGAGACAAAAGTTAACGACGGACGACGGACGGACGGACGACGGACAACTCGGCATCACATAAGGCCAGTAGAGCTAAAAACAACATACGTAATAAAACAGAGAATCGCAATTACAATATAAGAATAGTTAGTCGTCTTTGCACGAACGGTTAATGACGAAGTTGCAATAACACCATGCAAAACACACGTCATCCCTCTGAAACTGTCATTTTGCTAGCAAACACAATAGGATAGATCTGGAAAGTTCATTGAACGGCTAACCTCATCCTAGGAGACTCTTACACAATAAAATTCTTTGAAAATTAAAGTACGAAACACTGTTTTTGTAGCATTTAAAGGGGAAGAAATAGAAGCAAGATAAGAGACACCACTAACATACAAGGTTCACCGTGGAACGGTCAGTGGCAAAATTGCCACTGGGGTTGAAACCAGGTTCTATGGTGCGCCAAACTATTGTTATCCCAATTAATGCAATGCAGATAGGCAGAATGAATATTATTTTCGTTAAAATGTAAAAGTTTATTTTTTTATCTGCCAGTTTGATAAAACGGATTTTTGCTCTAAATATGTTCATTTCCACAAATGAAATGTATTTGTCATTTTGCTATTCTGTCAGTTTGCTTGCATTAACGAGGCTCATTGGTCATTCTGAGTAAGGACACCAGTTAAGATCTCTCGAGCGTAATGTATGTGTTTCATTATTGTTTTGACATTATCAAGACTTCTGATAATGCGGATGTCTTGTAGTTATCCTGAATTATACTCACATGGAAGGAGCCAAGGCAAGAGATTAATCGTATGGGTCTAACAAGTCCCAACTAGTTAGTTTTGCAGAGGCGTGTGGTAATATCCAATATATAAATGATTACTACAACGTCATAGAAGATATAGAGATTATTTAACTGCTGGGATCGATTATAGGGAAATCCTTCACGAGTGGTAACGTGTGGTTATTGTCACGAACGACCGCACGCGAGTGAGTGAAAAAACAAAGCACGTCTACCATCAAGTGAAGGATTACCCAATAATTGATCCCAGCAGTTACATTTTTCAAACAAATATTCGCTTTATTGAACGTTATCAGCGGATGACGTCGACGTCAGCAACACTTTGTTGAAGTCAAGCCTTCAGGTCTCACACCTCTATTATCTCCCCTGAAAGCTCACGGACCTAGAGACAAAAGGAAAACAGAAAATAATTCTATTTTTTCTCAATTTTAGGCAATTTTTAATTTGAAAAATAGGCTTTTCTTTGCTTTAGCATACATCTGCAGTGTAAAAGACAGATGATACAGAAAATCCCATGTTGATATGAGGTTTCATTCAAATTTCAGAATTGTTTGACCGAAGCACCACATATTCAGCTAGATAGTGTATGAATTTTGTATTTTCCATAGGGTTCACAAAACATGAGCGAGGAAAAAAAACCAACCTGGCTAACTTATATATTTTATTGTTTTAAATTACTGGTCTTGGCTATACTGAAGATATTAAACCAACAACAATGTCTGCTGCCCTGCTTTGAAGCTCAGATGTTGGAAAAGGCTGTACAGTAACCCTATGGGAAAATTAATTGTGGTGTGAGACCTCAACGTCGCAACGTTAGTTGTTATTGTGTTCTGAGTTAGCAACGTTAGTTATTATTGTGTTCTGAGTTTGTTATTAATATTTAGCGATTATGAATATTCTTGCACTGAGAAATCCCGATCTTTAACGCATGGAAATGTAATAAAGTCGGACAACTCTTGCTGCAGGATAGGCTTTATATGACAACATACGTCAAACACAAAATTTTACCCTGATCGGCAGACTATTTCGATTTTGTTGTTGTTAAGTTTGTGGATATGTGCATGCATTCAAATGACACGAATGAAGTATTTGTAAAACATGGAGTTTTTTTAACAGAAATGTTTAATTGTGTTACGCATATGAAGGTCATTTTTGGTTAATATTAAGTGCCAAATAAACCTTATTACGCAATATGATGTTTGTAAAATTGTTTATTTGAATAGCGTTTTTTTACGCAATTTGTGTAAGTCCAATAAAGTATTAAGTAATGAGATATAGGGTCCTATAGAAACTACAGCGTCCAAACGCAATGGCATCGTAGGTCTGCACTGTACTACAAACAAGGAGCAATATTTAATTAATATACAATGTTCAACAGAAAGGGTGGCGAAGTTAGCGTTACCGACTTGGAACGGTCAGTAGGCAATAGGGCCTAGAGGTTAGCTTGAATCGATTTTATGTGTACACAATCCTCGCTATTATCATGCAATACATAATACAATGATTATTCAAACTTTCTATTTCTAACTTTTTGATACCAGTATAGTTGTTAATACACGCGTAACTATACTATACTTGCATTGCCTAGTAATGGTGTCTGGATATTGCCTGGTAGGTATTTCTTTATTTGTGATGACAATTCGCTAAGCGTGAGGTTTGATACACCTTAAACGTCTCATACCACAATTAATTTTCCATAGGGTCCCATTGTAATGTTTTTGTTCGTGGCATAGGAGATAAAACAGATTTTGCAACATGTATTTATGCTTAAATTCTTCATTGATCCAATATCTGCAATTTGAAACACATTTAACAAATATTTACCAGATTGACCTTTTTAATTTCATGTTTGCGTGACCCCTATCAAAATTTAGACAAAAATACAACCCCGTGGTGATTAGACCCATGATGTGTAAAATGAAGCAGAATTAGCTAGAAATCTTATATCAACATGCATTTTTCTGTAATCTCTTCCTAAAATGCTGTAGATTTAGAACCTGGTAAAGATAAATCAATGTATCCTGTCAAATGTAGAAAAGCGAACTTGCTTTTTTATCTGTAGGGCACGAGTATTCAAGGGAGATAATAGTGGTGTGAGTCCTTAAACCTAGTGGTGATTTTGTCACGGACCGTACGAAGGCGTTCCACTATTGTCAACATTTTTATGTTTGTAATCTGGCATGCTTTGCACTATTTTTTCATGTTATTGCTTTTTATTGTATGCGCGGTTCGGTCGATTGTTTTCTATGATTGCTTCATGTGTTTGGCTTGTATACCTACATTTGATTCTGTAGTTTTGATATGTGTCTGCATACACTTGATCGTAGTCGGTAGCGCGGCGGATTTGTAACCGGAGGCCCTCTGGTGCCACTGAGTTTCGTCGGTGTGTTCTTGGGCAAGACACTTTCCCTTAGACTCGTCCGTCGGATGGGGACGTAAACCGGGCGGTCCCGGGTATCGGTCTATCCTCCGAGCACGTTAAATAACCATAGGAATCTATTCGAAAATAAGAGTAGGCTTCCCCTCTCTCTGGGGCGGCTGTAAATAACCTATACTGTGTTGATGAGCCGTTAAACAACATTCAGTTCAATTCAATTCAATTTAAATTAACGGTCGCTAAAAACCATGTTAGTGCCTGATCGTATCCAGATTATCAGGTTCGGAAAGAAAAAATTATGGCCCTCGATACAGCTTCGGGCCTCATTTTTTTCTCAGCCGAACCTGATAAACTGGATGTGACCAGGCACTAACATGGTTCTTAGCGACCGTTAATTTAAATTGAATTGAACTGAATGTTGTTTAACGGGTCATCAACCCAGTCTCATTAAACTGACACCATACCGACTTGTCCTATCACTACCCTATTTATGCTAAACTGTAAGCAAGGGAACTACTGGTATACTTTTCTGGAATAGTTTGTGTAGACCCGACGGATATCGAAGCGCGAGTTGTACACTACTACGCCACTTCCGTGGTATCAGGAAAGAAACATCTTTCTTTAGGATTTAGGATGTATTTTTTTGACAATTTACAAAACTACAGTTCAAAATGTAATATTTAGATAACTTTAATTTAACTGCCTATTAATTCTGCATAGTTTGTTAGAGAATATAGCTAGGGATTTCTTTATTTACACTGTCCCGTTGTTTTGGAATGACAACAGGGTAAGAGTGAGATGTAGTGTACCCTATAACCTGGGTTAACCCCAAGCCACAACCCCATCCAAAGCTGCCTGCTTGGTACTGACTATTCCAAGCCGTTACCCTTATTGACAACCATTATATGTTTGTGATTTTCATGTTCGACTATTAGCCTTGAAAGCTATGGATTAAGAAAAAACAGATGCTTTAACAAATATGGTGTAATTGTCAACAACTATTTAAATTCGTTTCAAGATGGACCTACACCAATAAATTATCGAATAAAGGCGTTTCTTTGGTGGTTGTTTAAATGTTAACATCAATTGAATAGCACGCCACATTATACACGAACATTCTAATAAATGCAGACAATTCTCCAATGTTTCAAGATCGTTTCGGGACGTTTCGGCACCAAACCATTTCGACACCTAGACGGTTCGACACCTAGACGTTTCGGCATCAAACCATTTCGGCATCTATTTTAATTTGAGTATTATAATCAAGTAAAGAAGTAAAGAAATTAACATCACTTGTAATTCATTTAAAATGCAAAATTGAATGCCTTAACTGTTAAAATCAGAATAACACACTTTAATATTTTCGGACGTACTAAAGAAGGCATTACCTTGTGCCCAGACTTATACTGAGTAAGTATATTGGTTTAAACTTATTGTATTGCTAAATATACAAATGAGTTGAGCCGCACAATTTTACTACATCAATTATGGCCTTTCCCTAAATAAATAAGAAAACTGGTCCAATAGAATCCTCAGCACACAAAATCAATGGCACCGTAGGCCCGCACTTTATCACAAAGAGCGAATTAGATATATATGACATAATATACAGTAAAACGACAATACACAAATAAACGAGTGTTGAAGACTGGGTTGCCGATAACACTTGCTTACAATAAACATAATATGGCTACAGATAATGATATTATGTCATCATTATGTCATGATGTACAGAAACGTATACTGACTCCCTTAAAATGTATTTACTTCAAATAGATACATCAATACAAATTGAATGTGTTATATTTAACGTAAGATATAAGCGAAATTATTTCAGTAATTTTATATGTATATCTTTATTCTTTGAAATAGATAAGTTGCACAAGACTTAGAACCGGTTTAACCCCACAGTGGACTAATTTGCCACTGACCGGTAGCCCTATTGTCAACCCTTTTGTGTTTGTGATGTCGTTTGCTTTTATTATTACTTTTGTCTTCTTGTTTGTCTGTTTGCGCGTTTGTTTCTGTGTTTTGTGGTTGACTGTCCTCCTTGAATGCTACTTTCCCTGTCCGATCTTTTTATATTTATTTAGTGTGTTCTACTGCCAGCAAGATATAAGTAAAGTTATTTGAGTACATGTATAGGCTTAAACTGACATAAATAACTCCTAAAACTGAGTCAGTGAGTGTGTTATATCTTAATCGTTATATAATACATTCAGTTTAAACAACTTATTGATTTAAAATAAGAAAATATACAAATAAAATAACTCTTTTAACGTGTCTTGTATCTAACTTGAAATATAACATACTCAGTTTTTAAAACCAGTAATATAACTCTACACGTAAAGTAACTCTCGGAACTTCACGTGTATCTTCCTTCAAATATAACACACTCATTGTATAAACCTATTTATTTCCGTCTTTGTATACATTTTCAATACTACCATATATATTATATGTTCTATAAATGAGTCTTTACACTTAACTATCTCAGTGTTTTACTTTTGGCTTCAGGTAAATTTTAGGGTGGTCCGTATTGATGTGTATAAGATTTATGTATATTATTTATAAACTTTAATACTCACTCATAGTGTGTGATGACAGTCCATGTCTGACACATGCATCTAAATGATTGCGGACACTTCATGCTATAAATGTACGTGATTCTGTTCCTGCATCCTCTCACTTTGTCTTAATAGAAACCCAGCACTTTACATGAGTAAGACGTATCAATGACAATTGAATTAATTCGTCCCAATTGTACACTGTGATTTACTGAATGTCACATTTGGATTAAACGTATATAAGTTTTACGATGAAATGTGTTAAGAGACAAATTGAGTCTCGTCATTTAATCTATTTACTTCACCGTCGGCTTTATTGCTATTGAATTGTGTGCTATTTCGTAAGTACAAAATGTCTAAAGGCAGACAGGGTATATATGACATATATACGTTTGCAACCAGACTATTTATATTTAAATTGTGCAAATCAAAACTTTACAGTCATCCGCCTGACCCTCAATTTGTCCCATTAGTTTATTGAAGTGTTTTGTTATATAATACACATCTAAAGGTGGAAAAGAATTCAATTTAGCCTTCGCTTTCTGCTACTGCTACGATAGTTTCAGGAGTTAAATGCTCAGTTAATGTCAATCTCCACGCAGAGTTATCGTTCCTTGCATTCACATATATCTCTGCTAACTACTCAATTACAAGATTTTAGTAAAACCTTTTAAATGGGAATATGTTTGCCTAAAACTTATTTATTTTTTGTGTAAATATAATTTTCAGAATATGTGCAAATTAGATGGTGCAAGATTTGAAATAATGCAAGTAAACAATTTAGTTTTAATCGGGACTATTTTACTACAAAAATAATATGTACTTAGGTCTCCTCAATCGAAACGCATATGTAAACATTTCAAACCGAAAAATTACTAAATACAATTAACTCATAGAAATAAAAATTGAAATTATTTAATATAGGTCTATATTTTATCTTTGCAAATTTTATTATAAACATCGTCATAACTTTTTTGAATAATCACGTGACCTAACCGTTCGCCCTACTTCCTTTGACGTTGACAGAGTCAAATGAGGAACGAGTGTACTCTGGGTAGAGATTGAGTTAATGTTAGTACATTCCAATATAGTATTTTAACTGGATATTTAGGAACTATGAATATTGTTACTTATATAAACATTAGTTCATATGGTAACTCTTGGAACGTGCACGTTTGGCTGCTGAGGATTATATTGGACCAGTTTTCTTATTTATTTAGGGAAAGGCCATAATGGATGTGGTAAAATTGTGTGGCCCAACTCATTTGTATATTTAGTGTTTGTTTTGCAATTGTATTACTTAATTCTATAACTGCACTCTCATGCATCACAATTTAACCGTCGATATAATGTAAAAGCAATCGTTAACAGTATTGTTTGAAGTTAATGTCACATAAAGCGAAATGTTGACACGTAGCGATACTAATTTGGTACAACAGTGATACCGACATCGCAGGCGGTAAAATAAAAAACACCGTTTCATCATTACGTGTTCCCGCCTTATTTCAATTAAGCGATGGGAAAGTTTATCTTAGCAGGATTTTATAACGAATAGTTTAAAAACATGTTTTACGGACAAAAATGCGATAACTTGTTTAAAATTACCAATCAACTGTTTAATGTTACAATATTCCAACTATCTATGCTGAAATTAAGGTTTTATTTCATACCCCAGCCAACCCCGTGTTCGCTTCTTTTGAACGGGTTGGATGGGGTATGAAAGTTAATACACGGACCACGTAATGTATTTGTAACGTTTTAGATTAAGATTTAATTTACGGGCTTGTTATGTAATATAAATTATCTGCGAGAACCATGACTCTCACCAGCTAATTGCAAGCAATAGAGGAAACGAAGCATACATAAACGATGACAATCGAACTGTAACAAGATATATTAGGCATGAATGAATATCCAAAATTGCTGCAGCATAGATTGTATAAAGTGCGTATCGTATATTATTACATAGAAACAATATCTTCCACACATTTTTTCATTTTTTTTCAGTGTTTTTCTTCGGTATTCAATCGGGAAAAATGGATTTTATTAAACGTTCATACAATTTATTGTATTAATTTTATTGTATTTATACTCAGTTACGACAGCACGTGTCGAAGAGAGAGAGAGAGACAGAGAGACACAGAGAGAGAGACAGAGAGAGAGAGAGAGAGAGAGAGAGAGACTCCAGCAAATGCACAAGTAGAGAACCAGTGCAGACGGAAAGCATTCCGATACGGCTACAATAACTTACAAAGATAGAAAAGCCTTCACGCATGCAGAAGAGGTGATACATAACTATTTTCATATCAAATAACTGTTGATATCCCCTCAAAGATTTTGGGCCGAAGGCTGAAAAGTAGAAACATTTCCTAGTCATCGATTACCGAATACATACGGGTGCTGGTAAAATGGCATATACCTAATAAGAAATAACCTGGCAGCTCAATAAGCACGTGCCACTAAGGAATACATGCCGTTTAAAGCATACATAGTACGCATTCCTGTGCGGGTAGTTAACGTGCATACAATATTATCTAACCGGCGTTTTCACGCATATCTGATAATTGTAAAAACTGTTTTAATGGAATAAAAAATTAATAATAACGGTCTGAGCTGCATATAAACGTCATTAAACATTAATTTCGTACGTGATCAGTGGGATATTACAGATTGATACACTTCAGTATTAAACAATCATGGTACCTTTGTGACACTGCCAACTGAATTCCATGAATAAATCATTGGTACTATATTTTGATCTATCAAGGGAGTATGTTGCACACATTTCCCAAATGTTTGGAATATATCTACTGGTCGGAGGCACTTTCCGTCACTTATATAAACATAAACTAATTTTTCAGACAAATATATGTAATAAATATATTTCACAATATTGTAAAATCATAAAATAAAAAGAAAATTTGTTGTTTTGTCGTGAATAACATATTTTATTTCATCTCAAAGTGAGAAAACTTTTATATTTTCACTCATGCTTCGCATTCGTGAAAATATCAAGTTTTCTCACTTCTCGATGAAATAAAATATGTTACTCACTCCAAAACAACAAATATCCTCTATTTAGTCATTACATTCATTGTTTATTTATTAAAATGTACATTCACTAAGGTAATAAATCCCTGGAGTGGTAATGGTAATATAACATAATTGTAGACGTCCTGTCTCTTAATAGAAAATAAGCACAGTGATAACGACATTTTTAATTAACTAAAAATAAGTATAAAAGTCGAACAGGAAATGCAGCTTTCACGGAACTCAGTAAACCCGAAAACACGCAAAATGACAAACATAAATGGCAATGTTAACAAAGAATAAAGATTGGACAATAGGACTACCGCCCTGGAACGGTCAGTGGCAAAAAAAAATGCCGCTGGGGGTTTAAGGGAATGTGCATCTAATTCCATCCTGATAGGCCATTTTAAATGTACATTTACTGCTGCCGGTATATTATGTCCCATTTCAGAAAAAAAACACTTCCTGTAGTATTTGGATGCATATCCAACTGACTGATGAAGCGTTTTCGTATAGATCTGTCGTCTATTCGGTTAAATTCATAATTTCAAACCGCCTACTACCTATATAAATCGAGGGATTTTAGACGCGCTAAACTGAATAGAAAAAGTGCCATTATAATTAAACCGTTTCATATATTTTGACTCAAATACAATTTTCAGACATGATCTCCAGTGTACCAAACCAAACATGCAATATAATTTGGGGTTCAGAGTTCAAAATCACTCATGCATGAATATTTTAATTTTTTATGAAGAAACAGGCCTTTCATAAATTCCAACATGTCTTGTGAACAAAATATACCTTAAACCTGCTAATGAACACATTTTCATGCAAACTAGTCATTAAATGCTGCATTTTGACTAAAAGATGGAAGCAAATACAGACACTGTAGAAGTTATTATTCAAAGACTCAGACAACCCCACGTTTTTGAAGCAAATAATCAACTCACCAGTTATTTATAGTCCATGAAAATGCAAGATAATTTTGATTTTTACACTAAAATAGTATATAATGCAATCCAATACACCCTTATCTCTATTAATTAGACTAATTACTGTGTGAAATTGTAGTTTTCTGCCACTGCATGATGATTAAATCAAGATTAATGAAGAGAACGGGATGGGTAAGTCCATGTTTGAGTGAAAAACAAAAAATATAAATGCTGTTTTCCACAACTTTCTGTACATTTAAGCTTCAAAATGTAAAACATCATCACGTACATCATCGCGTAAAAAAAATTGTTCGAGGCTCTCGGTAAAAAGGAAGATATCTTTTTGGTTCGCGCCAAGTCAAAAGTTCAGTATAGACACATTTTCAGATTTTAGCTTCATTCGGTACCCTAAAACCATAAAATTGATACTTATTGTCAGCAAATCTCCATATCTATTACCTATTGACAATATTCCACTTATAGACACGGATGGCACTTGAGCTGCTTAAGGAATAAAGCACAGCCATCCCCATATTTCAGTCAAAATCACACACATTCTGATTAAACTGCTCAAAAATCAGATTTTAAAAATTTAACATCAGTTCTCTTTTTTTGCACTCAGTTTAAAGTATTCACAGAAAATGTTTCCATCTGATTAAAAGAGTATGAGAGTGGACCTTTGGAAACGGCCGAACACGACATACTATACGAAATATTGCAGTCAAGTCAATAATAGCAATATTAAGAAAAAGCATATACTGCTTTTATAGGGAATATGCATCTAATTCCATCCTCATAGGCTTGCATTATAGCAATATTGAATAAATAGACCTGTTTTGCACTACTTTGACATTAAAAACTTCCATTATTGTTGACAACAATCCAAGAAGTGCCAAATTTTGCACAGAATGCATAGTCATCCGGGACGTTTTCAGCCGGTTACTGTCACCCGAACATAAACATCTCAAACGGTGTCACAGTACATTTTGCAAGGACGTGAATACTACCTATGGGTTTTTCCCAGATTTTTTCCAGATAGACATTCAGTGCAGAAATATTTGAAAATAACGCAAAAGTTAGCCCAGTAAATGTCCTAATTGAAATGACTTTTATTTAAAAAAAATAAATTATGTGGTCACCAGGGATGAATCCACGCCATTTACTGCTGCCGGCCCGGTATCTTATGTTCCATTTCAGAAAAAAACACTTCCTGTAGTATTTGGATGCTTAACCAGGTTTTAGGGTGCACCAAACCTCACACTAACCCTACTGTCATCTCAATAAAACGGGACAGTGTAAATAAAGAAATCTCCACCATAAACTATTCTCTAACCAATAAGGCAACATTAAGGACTATTGGTCAGTCATCTTTGAAAAGAAAATCCAATATGGATGGGGTATGGTTAATTGAAATTTTCATCCAAATGCATATTATAGGCATGGCCAATGTCAATGATATAAAAGATCATCAGTAATTCAACACTATTGATGTGAACATAATATCAGAAACAATATTTATTTGGCAGAAATAGTGCCTTTTATATTCGAGAGGTTTAGTACAATTTTACTCGAAGATGTTTTGTTGTTTTTTATGATAAATACATTTGTCTATAGAATTGTCCATTTATCTAAAAATGGCACACGAGACATCATCTAAATTCAATACGACATGTGATCAAATCATACGAATTATTACTCCCGAGTTCACTGAGATAAAACATTGACGTAATGGAGGCGGCAAACAATAATTATATTATTAGCTGCTTTATCAGCAGGAACTAAAACAAACTTAGTCTGAAATGTCTGGATTCCCGATTTTTAATTACGAAATGAATACCTAGGTCTAGGGGGAAGTAGGGAGGGGTTAGCCTTATATAAGTTAATACGGGTATCTCTGATGTTAAAAATAGTAGTTTTCCAAGTAGAGACGGAGTTAGTGTCAGCATATTCTTTACGACACCATTTGATACTAAAATCCTCAATGGATTGGGCGACCTGACCACGGCATGCATTAAAATCAATCACAGAGACCCGTGTATCGACACGTAATATACATGATGCTACAAGTTATGTTGTTATATTTTGCTTGGAATAAGAACCAACACATGTTTCATCAAACACGTAACCAATTTTCATTAACATCCGTCGAATGACCATAACGGAGACATGAACGAACTATACGTTTTCGATTTAACAAGATTTAACAAAGTTGCTATTCAAGCGTGTATCACCTTGGACCATTATACATCAAGCACGCAAGGAAAATGAGTAAGATTCCGTGATTATTTTTTTCACAAATAAATCACCTTGTAAATGCCACTTCATAGTTCACGTTTAGATGACCTTTCTCTTACTATTTAAAGCACCTCCGTTGGTAAAGACGCTATGTTGAACCGTAAATTTCACAGAAACGAATTCTTCACACATGTGAGGAATTCGTGGGAATTCTTCACACTTTTGTTACAAATACGGCCGTAAATATCACTAATCGAAAACGTGACATATACGTTTGACTTTTTTTTTTACTTTTTCGTACGAACGTATTTTTCACAGTCAGCTGACAGGATACTATCGCTTATATCATACAATTGGTATGTTAGCAGTCTAGCGGCCCCATTTTTCAAGCAATCTTGACCAACCTTGGACAAAACATATATGACCAAAAGATCTCGGCTAAGTTCGATTATGGGCCAGATCGTACAAGTATGACCAGAGTTATGGCCCATGATTTAGCAAAAATGCCATATTCTATCTTGTTAACACACTACAGTAGAGTCAATTATTGACCAATCTGAATCATATTAAGATAGAATGTGAATGTTTATAAAATGCAAGCCAAGTTCAAGTTTCGGTCATATCGGCCTAGTAACACCAGAGTTATTTCCCTTGATTTAGCAAGAAACTGTATTTGATCTTGTTAACACTCTAGAGGCTTTATTTCAAGACCAATCTTAATAATATTTGGACAGAATGTATATGGCTATAAGATCTCGATCAAGATCGAGTATGGGCTAGAAAATCCAGCGTTGTTATTGCCCTCGATTTAGCAAAAATGTCATATTGCATTTGGTCAAGTTAAACTTTTGCTTAGATAGGATCATTAAAAGCAGAGTTATGCGCCCCTGATTTAGCAATGATTGTTCTATTGGTTTTACGAGCAATAACTCAACTTATATAAGTTGCAAGTACCAAATTTTGTATGTGGATACATGTTGGGATGCTGAGATGTTGGGTGCCAAAACTGGGTCACTGTGATCTTGACCTTCAAGGTCAGAAATAGAATAATCTAGTAAGGACCATAATCCATAGATTATACTACAGCACCTAGAGGTACCAATCTTGCTACGTTGATTCATTTTAGAACGACAGAGTGCCACGTACCATTATTGGATCACTGTGACCTTGACCTGCAATGTTAATTTAGAAATAGCTTGTCGGGCCTATAACTACTAAGGTACATACATGTACCAAACTTGTTGAGCTTTTGAGTTCAGGTGAGCGATTTAGAGCCACCATGACCCTCTTGTTTCCTTTTCTATTTTTTTCTAACATTTGTGTCACGCCCGCTTGCGGTCAGCTTGACACAATCGTCACAATGACAGTTCGGTGTATGTGCGTTAGTCCGTCTGTCCGATTTTGTCCGGGCTGTAGTTCCTTATGCATTGAGGGATCGCACCTTCGGGCACCGCCATCGCATCTTCGTGCATCGTCATTACATCTTCTGGCACCGCCATCGCACCTTCGCGCATCACTATTGCATATTCGCGCAACGCCATCGCACCTTCACGCATCGCCATTGCACCATCACGCATCGTCATCGCAGATTCCGCTTGGAGCATCGGCCTTTAGGCGATGCACGAAAACACGATGATGGAGCACGAAGACGCACTGAGGAAGCGCAAAGAACACGATTCAAAATGTCAAAGTTATTTCGCACTTCGCCGTCTCTTCCTAATGGATCGTATGAGAGAAAACCAAAAACGTACACCGTACAGCTGTACACAAGCCAAATTAATACATTGTTTGTTGCCGTTAAAACTGCACACCATTAATGAGAATTATATTATATTATATTATATTCTGTTCTGTTCCATTCTCTGTTCTGTTCTGTTCTGTTCTGTTCTGTCAAGTTGTGCTCCGCCTATTTTTCTAATAATGTTATATTTTCGCCGATCTGTATGTACATGTGACGTTTTCGTCTAAACAATCATTTATTGCATTTTTTTCGTGCTGTTTTAACATGTGAAAAATACGTTTTTGCTCTACTAGGCGTAGAGATGCCAAACGTAAATTTTCACAAATTTGTGACATATACGTGCGTTTTTTGTGAAATATCCGCACGTATTCTTCACATGTGTGAAGAATTCGCACGAATTCCTCTCACGTGTGAAGAATTCGTTTCTGTGAAATTTACGGTTCAACAACGCTACGTTTGAAACCGTCGAAACCCGCTGGGAGCTCTGTAGGACCATAATTTTCCCAGATCACATTTTTCACACGCATGCTTCGACCGCCTCGGGTCAATGTCAAGGTCACACATTGATGTTAAAAGACATTTGATTATATTTCGTGTCCGCTCCATATCTCCTAAATCCCTGAAAGGATTTTCATGAAACTCGGGCATGTATGTCCATCATCTCATCGCGGCGTGGCCGAGTGGTTAGCGCGTTGGACTTGCGATCGGAGGGTCGTACGTTTGAACCCCACGGGGAACACGTCCATGATAAAACTGGTCGGAAACAAAGGAAATAATTAAATAATTATTCTATACATGTATATCAAACAATTATCACTATAACAGAGAACAAAATCCCTGTTGTAGGAGCCAAAATCCATAATCAATGAATACGGGTCTCATTCCGTACTCAAGAGCACAATGTGTAAGAATGGTCGTAGGCAAAACATGTTATTCTCTATAAATATAGACAATTATTATTATCGAGAAAACGTGCAGAACCCATGTTCCAGGCGCGTCGGCTCAAGGTCACGATCACGGTTGAAGGTCAAATATCCTTGCCCAGGATTTGGCTAATATTTCATGTCCGATCCTAAACCCCTTGAAGAATTTTCATAAAACTAGGTTCAAGTCTTCACCTCATCGAGGCGACTTGCAGAACCCACGTTACAGGTGAGTAAGCTCAAGTTAAAGGTTGCGGTTGCAGGTCAAAGATTCGAGCCCAGGATTTCGTCTCCGATCCATATCTCCTAAACCACTTGCTTGTAGGATTGTTGGTTCAAATCTTCACCTCATCATGCATGAGGAAGTTATGGAGCAGACACGTGAAAACGGACCAACAGGACTGACTCACGGAATCGAGCAATCCTACATGTTTTACCGCATAGTTTAGCCAAGATGTCCCTATTTAAAGCGGTCACATTGGCCAACAAGGAAAGAGATGTTGCTATACATGTATCAAGTACAATATATTATTGTAAACATACATGTCCCTACTGGTCGTGGACAACATGTATACAAAGTTTGAGAATCACAGCACAATCGTTCTTAAGTGATAGAAAATATATTCTTGGCCAAGGTCCTCTTGATATTGACCTAATGATCTCATTATTAAAAAGGGTTATCTACTGGTCATGTCCAAACTTCATACCAAAATTACGGATCCTAGGCGCAACTGTTCTCGAGTTATTGATTTGTCCCAGGTGAAGCGACTTGAACTTTGACCTACTGATCTCAAAATCCGTAGGGATCAACTACTGGTCATAATTAACCTCCATACCAAGTTTGAGGAGCGTAGACCCAACCATTCTCTATCGTTCCATAACTAGGCTTCATACTAGTAAATCTTTATCAAAATCCGAGAATGGGTTTAGGATAATGTCTCCCCTATATATTCTATTTAGAAAAAATAACAAAGTCCCATAACTCTGACAAAAATTAAGCGAACAGAACGCAAAGGCGATATGCACAACTAGGTTTGGTACCAATCACTCGTGTGAATCTGGCCAGGGGTTATGGAGACAGACAGACGGACGGACGGACGGACGGACGTCGAAGGCAAAACAATAATAATTATATATCTGCCCCTCAAGATGATGATGATGATGATGATGACCCTCAAGATGATGATGATGATGATGAGGATGATGAGGATGATGAGGATGATGATGATGATGCCATAAATACGTTGCAACACTAACAGGCACGGACAGAATCTGTGAAAAATGTGATTTTCTTGTTAACCCCCTTTTTGGACAAACACATTTGAAAATGTGAAGAATAGGATCTTATTCTTCACAAGTGTGTGAAAAATGTGATCTGGGAAAATTATGGTCCTACAGAGCTCGACTTGTAAGTGAGAAAGTGTCGATTCTGACGGATGCAGGATGTATACACTGCTGGTTCTACCCAGAAAGTATGGGTGGACTGCCTCAACCACAAACACATAGACCGTTATATATAACCTTAAATGTGCTGAAAATGACGTAAAACACCATTCAACAAATTTATTACGTAAAATGCTAATTAGACATGTCGGAATTTGTCCCAACAGTTATAGTTGTTACATTTACGTGCAATATCTTTACAAACCAAGTTTATTGAACATATTAAAATGAATCTTGGAAAAGGTGAATTCAAGGCAGGTCAACATAGTTGCACACTGATGCCAAAGCAACTCATATGGTTAAATAACAGGCAGTAAATACACGAAGAGTTTTATTACAAAGAAGGTACACATTTCACATGAATTGCGAGCAACACAATTAATTTACTTGAAATCCAAGACCAGCGAACATCTCTTCACAAACATGCCATGTTATACAATTCATAATGTTAAACATCATATTATCGTAAATAATAGAGGAGTTTGCAAGAACGTTTACATTTCAATTTTTAACAAAAGAGAGCGTTTGATTTGGAATCAGTTTTCAATACAAATATATTTGAATATCAAAACAAACGTTAACTCGAAATTAAACGCCTGTCGACACAATAATTGCATTTTAAACAATTCAGAATCGTAAATAAACGAGAGCTTTATTTCAAAGAAGATTCACATTTAACGTTTTTAATAAAGAATTTAATTAATTTCAATTCTCCACTTTGTAAGCAACACTTAAATTTACTTGAAATCAAAGACCAAAATATCTTCAAAATGCAAGATTGTGAACACATTCCTTAAATAAACGAAGAGTGTCATTTCAAAGAAGCTACGTATTTTGCTTTTCAATAAAAACATCTCATTTCTTTTAACCATTCCAAATATTCGAGACTGAGAGCAAAAGAAACATTTTCTTAGAAAATAATTATACAGAAGCAAAGTAATATCATTGCAAAAGGTCATAATTGTTAACATCACGACTTAAAATAAATGAGAACACGTATATATTAAAGTCGATATTCCATTCAAGGACCCCAGTCAACCACAAACACGCACAGAAACAAACAACAAATACAAAGAAGAATAAAAGGTAAAATATGACATCACAAACATAAAGGGGTTGGCAATAGGGCTACCGTCTTGGAACGGTCAGTTGCAAAAAAAGCCGCTGGGGGTTAAATCCAGTTTCTAGGGTGCACTAAACCTTACTCACCTATTGTCCTCCTAATAAAACGGTACAGTGTAAATAAATATATCCCCGCCAGGTTATAGTCTCTAATAAACAAAACAGCCTTAATAGGCAATATAAGTAAAGCACATACATGATCATTATTATATATAATATAAAAAACAGTTTATTTCAGAGAAGGTACACGTATGACCATATTTGAGGCTTGTATATGTCGCATACAGAAAACTATCCTATCATGTGTATCAAATCGAGGTAATACGGTGGCCTGGTCCTGTTCTTGGAAATATTTTCTGGAAATTGCTGTAGCACATTTTCTTTAAAGTGAAGATGTTTAGCATCAATTTTTAATGATGTACCTATGGAAGACCATTAACGTAAACAAATCAGACATGTATAATGTGCATATGTACATGTGTAAACCAACACATGTCAACTGTGTAAACCAACACATGTCAACTGTGTAAACCAACACATGTCAACTGTGTAAACCAACTCATGTCAACTGTGTAAACCAACACATGTCAACTGTGTACACCAACACATGTCAACTGTGTAAACCAACACATGTCAACTGTGTTAACCAACACATGTCAACTGTGTAAACCAACACATGTCAACTCTTGACAGAGCGTAGGGGATCATGTTTCAACAAGGGGTGCAATAGTTTTTTTTTGTTTTTGTTTTAAATAGCACTGTGTGATAGACATCTCTAAATCCGTCAGAGGATTAAAATAAACATATATTTCATCAAGAAGTTGTGAAAAATATTCATATTAAAATCATCATATCTTAATATCTTAATCTTCATGGAGGATGATTCTCAGTGACATAGATCAATTGATGCAGATTGCAGGTAGGGGTATACAATATGACTTTAACCCTGAAGGATATTGAATCAAATACAATTTGTAATCCTTTTTAATCCGCCCAAAATACCTATTCTCTATTTTTCTGAAAGTCGTAGATTGTCTGTATTTTCAAGCACGGGATGAGAAAACAATGCAGTAACATGAAATATGATTAGTTTATAAACAAAATCAAAGGAAACGCAGCCTGTGAGAAGTGTTGGCATGAAAAGAAGGACGCCGAACATTATTTTATGCAACGTCCGTTTTGTTTAAATGAACGACTTCGTATTTTTCATGCTACCCGTCTATTTCAACCGCTTAGTGTTCGTGTATTTTTATTTGGATACTATTTACATCCGTTAATTACCCACCGTACGGATGCAGTGAGCGCGTATAAGGTATGGACAGACCAAATCACCAATCCTACTGCATTTGTGGGGCACTACCACTTTGGAATTGTTATATTAATTATGTTCGAAATGTTTTGCAATACTTTGTACATCACAACAGTATCACCTTCTCCGTTGTTTGTATTAATTAGGAATACAACTAATATAATATTAAGTTTATAACAGTAAAATGTTCATGTAAATACTTAGAAACTGTAAAAATGTTATTGCT
>JAWPHD010013708.1:0-66307 GCA_037043455.1 Cyrtodaria siliqua | reverse complement strand
GTTTAAAGTTTATTATTATCATTATTTATATTTAAAAATTAAAATTGTGAGTGTTTGTTTTAATTGTTAGCATGGATCAAAGGTTTAAATTTCTGTGGTGGGTGTTGTTATTTGTTTTTTTGTTTGTTTTTAGCTCTACTGATCAAAAATCAGCAGAGCTTATGCCGTGGTGCGTTGTCCGTCGTCCGTCCGTTCGTCTGTCCGTCCGTAAACGTATTTTTTGCGGCGACTACTCTTCTGAAACTACTGGATGGATTTTCATGAAACTTCACAGTAATGTTGCCCATGATGTCTAGTTGATCCTAGCAAAAAACATTGATGTGAAATCCAAGATTGTCGCAAAAGGTAAAAATAGATTTTTAAAAAAATAAGTTTGTAGCGCCTACTTCTTGAAAACTATAAGCGATATTGATATGGGACTTTTTCTAAAATGATCAACAAGACATGATGTTGGTCTTTGTCGAAAACTGTTTTTGATTCGACGTTAAACATGGCTGCCAGCGACCATCTTAGTTTACTTAAAATTATATACTAAAACATTGTAGCGACTACTCCTCTGAAACTACTACACGAATGTTCATGAAACTTCACAAGAATGTTGCTCTTGATGTCTAGTTGATCCTGACAAAAGTTCAGGTCGGCCGGGAATTCAAGATGGCCACCACGGCTAAAAATAGATTTTTAAGAAAACAAATTTGTAGAGACTAATTCTTTTGAAAACTATAAGCGATATTGATATGGGACACTTCTAAAATGAGCAGCATGACATGATGTTGGTCTTGGTTGAAAAATATTTTGATTCGACTTTAAACATGGCTGCCAGTGGCCATCTTTGTTTACATAGTGTTATATAGTAAAAACTGATAGCGACTACTCTCTGAAAGTACATGACAGATTTTCATGAAACTTCACAGGAATGCTGATCAAGTTATCAAAACCTATCAGTAGTGCTTCAAGGTCTTTTTTTTTTTGCAATATGTTAAAAGAAGTACTGGAGAGAATTATGATGACAACCCATGCATAAGAGCCATTTTTTGCCTCTTGTTTTGTTCCTATTCTACTATGTTGTGAAACTATTATTGGAGCAATATAATCAACAGTCAGTAATATGCAAAAATAATTTTCTTTATACTATTCTTTCTTATAGTTTATCTTAATGATTAAACAAATGCAAGTTTAGAAGAAAAACTAACGGTGAGAATTTTAAAATATCAACATAGATTGTCCCTTTAAATTAAGAAGTGGAAAACAGTGACATTTTGAAATTATCTCCATTTCATTTTGGTAAAAATGTTGTTCACTAAATACATGTACTATTTCGATTCTGTTTTATTGACAAGATCAATGATAATACAATATATTATTAATACGGGGTGCTTTCGTTTATTTTACCATGGTATTTCATCAGTTGGTAGTATGTTGGCTTTGTTTGATAATTTAGTTAAATACTGAGACTGGAAGAGCTTTATGCTCGTTCAGCAGTTCAGTTTATTTGAGAGAAAAAAATCACTTTGATCGACATGTTGCTACACAACGATACATTCACTGTTAGTTTACTTATGTTTTGATACATTAGTTGAAATGTCACAACTCAGCTTTAAATTTTACATTCAATACATGATTTAAGCTTTAACATATACAACTATGCGATTATTAACTAAACCAATAGACTAGCAGTGTATGTATTTGTTCATAAAGCAAGATAATTAAAGTAGTAATTTCCCTACTTGCTCCTCCAGGGAATACAGAAAGTTACCGTCTCAGAGGCTGAGTCTTGATTTGAAATTACCTGTAATACCACGCACTGGCACACAGATATCTAATTAATTTAATTTTTGGTATGATACTTTAGTTCATTTTCAACACATGCAATGTTTTATATGACGGTCGATTTTCTGTGGTGGAGGTAGAAAAAAAATCGACATTCTACACCCTTCTAGTTTAATCATGGTGGCGAAACCAATTGACTTTTTATACGCCCCTCCTAAGACGTATTATGTCGTGGCGCTGTCCGTCCGTTAAGTTTTGCGATGTCCGCTTTCTAACTCAAACAAATATTATCCAGTCATTATGAAACTTGGAAATACTGTTTATAGGCATAATATCTTAGGTCAAGTTCGGAAACCAGCCAGATCGCCCCGGTAACAACGGAGTTTAATTATTGAAAATTGACAATTTTGATGATGTCCGCTCAATAACTTGAATATTTGTTTTTCAATCTTGATGAAACTCGGTCAAGTTCGAAAACCAGTCCAATCGCTCTAGTAACAACGGAGTACGTATTATGTCGCGGCACTTACACTCACAATCATTTATCACAGTTACAAACAAGGAAAAAATTCGCCGGTAAGGATGAAACGTACATTTTTGTCCTCGATTCACAGCGTTTAAAAAAATGAAACGGGACATGCGCAGTGAAGCAGTCTACTCGATTCAGTAAAAAGACGCGTCCACTTGGTAAGTATATGCATCTGCATTGTAAAAAACAAACTCTCAACGCAAATCATACATCAACACGTGTGGCCAGCAGTCATATTGTTTACATAGCAACAGTGCACTATTATCTGTGCCGTTGCCTTCCGGCTAACAGAATGATTTTGAACATACCGAAGCGCCGTGATACACACTAGGCGGGATCCCGAAGAATGACGGGATTGGCCCAGCGTTCACGATTACCGAAATGATTGCTTCCAATTCGGTCGTTTAATACACGGTGCCCAAATTACATTTTATAGATGATACCTTACAAGTGCCTATTTTCTTACATATATGCATTTATTGTACTATAATGTTAACACATATATGTTTCTATATCATAATATGTCGTTTATTATACAAAATAATCTGCATAAAGTCAAATGTTAATAAAAAGCGGGACGTAGACGCTCCGTTAATTTCATTGAACGCTACGTCTTTTAAAAGTTATTTTCAGAGTAATCATTATTTCTACACAGCATACAACTTTTTAAACAGTTAATTCATACACTTCTTTAACAAGCCTATACACCCAATACACCGAACCAAACCCATAACCCTTCACCCACCACACCTAACAAAACCATAGCCCTTCACCCACTACGCCTAACAAAACCATAGCCCTTCACCCACTACATCTAACAAAACCATACACTTTAGCCCACTACACCTAACAAATCCATATCCCTTCGCTCACTACACCTAGCAAAACCATAGCCCTTAGCCCACTACACCTAACAAAACCATAGCCCTTCACCTATTACACATAACAATCCCATAGCCATTCCCATAACACCTAAAAACACAAACACAGCCCTTCCCCCTCTAAACCTAACAAAACCATAGCCCTCCACCCACTACACCTAACAAAACCATAGCCCTCCACCCACTACACCTAACAAAACCATAGCCCCCACCCACTACACCTAACAAAACCATAGCCCTCCACCCACTACACCTAACAAAACCATAGGCCCTTCACCCACTGCACCTAACAAAACCTAACAAAACCGGCAGTTTATTTTACTTCGTAGATTGTACGACTCTTGCTACGACCCTGATGTACCCTATGTGTTTTGACACCTCGTTATGCTGATGTACCCTGTGTGCACTATATTTCTTGACACCGAATTGAACCGAATTGGGTGTTACGGCACACCAACACATGAATTGTTATATGGCGCCTAACATGAATGAACATGCCAGGTTCATCATCCATTTACATCAAGATACAATATGGAGAATGGGCCTAGAACCTTCTGACCAGCAGAATTGCAAAGTTGCTGCAAATTCTATAGTAGACACTCCATTTACGATGGAGCCAGGTTTCCACAGTTGCATAATACGCGGTGCCATGATGAAGACCTTGAATGAGCATGATTAAAAAACACAAAACAAGAGGTCAATGACCGTGAAGGTCTGCCGATAGGTTTTGATAGCTAGATCAGCATTTCTGTGTAGTTTCATGGATATCTGTCAAGTAGTTTTAGAGGAGTAGTCGCTACAAGTTTTTACAATATAACTCTATGTAAACAAAGATGGCCGTTGGCAGTCATGTTTAATGATGAATCAAAATGATTTTCAACAAGGACCAACATAGTTTTCAAAAAGCAGTTGCTACAATTTTGTTTATTTTTTAATCTATGTTTAGCCGTGGTGGCCATCTTGAATTTCCGGCCGACCTGCTCGGATCAACTAGACATAAAGAGCAACATTCCTGTGAAGTTTCACAAAAAACCGTCAAGTAGTTTCAGAGAAGTAGTTGCTACAAATTATACTATATAACTACATGTAAACAAAGATGGCCGCTGCCGGCCATGTAAATAAAGATGGCCACTTCCGGCCATGTTTAATGTCGATTCAAAACAATTTTTGATAAGGCTGAACATCATGTCAGGCTGATCATTTTAGAAAAGGTCTCATATCAAGATCACTTACAGTTTTCAAGAAGTAGTCGCAACAAACTTGTTTTTAAAAATATATCTTTAGCCGTGACTTCCATCTTGAATATTCCGGCCGATCTGAAATTTTGCTAGGATCAACTGGACACCAAGAGCAACATTCCTGTGACGTTTCTTGAAAATCCTTCAAGTAGTTTCAGAGAAATAGTCGCTACAAATTTTTACTTTTTAACACTATGTAAACAAAGATGGCTGCTGGCAGCCATGTTTATTGTCGACTCAATTTTTTTTCTCGAAAAGGATCAACATTATGTCATCCTGATCATTTTAGAAAAATTCCCATATCAATATCACTTAGAGTTTTGAAGAATTAGTCGCTATAAACTGTTTTTTTTTAAATCTATTTTTAGCCGTGGTGGCCATCTTGAATTTTCGGCCGACCTGAATTTTGCTAGGATCAATAAGTCATCAAGAGCAATATGAAAATCCGTCAAGTAGTTTCAGAGGAGTAGTCGCTACAAGTTTTTACTCTGTAACTCTATGTAAACAAAGATGGTCGCTGTCAGCCATGTTTAACGTCGAATAAGAACAATTTTCGACAAGGACCAACATCATGTCATGCTGATCATTTTAGATCAATATCACTTATAGTTTTCAAGAATAATTGCGCCAAATCTATTTTTATTTTTTTTATATTTCAATATTTTATTTCTTTCAATACATACATGCAAAAGAAAACAATATATGGTTTATGACAGTACAACAGTTACATATATATGAATGTAATCATTGAATAACACAAAACAGTTATATTAAAGTGTCATTTTACATACATGTATTCCGAGAAATTGTTAACGAAAATAAAGTAAGAGAGAGTGAGAGAGAGAGAGAGAGAGAGAGAACATTTAATACCGAATACTGTCAATTTTCTGTATTTAATCTTAAAACTTCCCATTTTTTTGAGTGATATTCCAATTTGTCTTTTAAACTGGCTATAATATGCTCTATATGTTCAATTTTTTGTATGTATGAGATGAATGATGTAAAACTAGGAATCGTTTTCGCATACTTATTCTTGAAAATAAAATACTTTGCAATTATTAAAACACAATTTAAAATATCTGAATAAGATTTATCTTGAATAATACCAAATGAGATCATTTGGAAAGTCAATGCAAAAGGGATATTTTTGCTGTTTAAAAAGTTATGTATTTCTGTCCAGAAAGCTCTACTAAATGTACATTCCCAAAACAAATGTTCAATTGTTTCAACGTGCATATTGCAAAAATCACAGAGACTTGTGTTACTAATTTTGCATTTATATAGAAATTTGTTTGTGGGTATAATTCTCATTATATACTTATATTGAAAAGTTCTAAGTTTTGTATCGATCGTGCTTTTGAAAGGTGTAGTATGAATGCGTTTCCAGTGTATGTTTGTTATAGTTTCCTCCCATTTTTGGTGAGGTTTAATTGGTAATTCTGCTTGCATGCGTTCCACTTGAATGTTGTATAATAATTTGTTGGCACTATTTTGTTTTCCTATTTGTTTTAGTAAGCTGGTTTCGCAACAGTGTGTTGTTCTGTCTTCTGTTTTCAGTTTCTATTTTTTATTTGTTTGGTATGCTTTGAACAATTGTATAGTAGTTCAGCAATTCAGAGTTATGTATGTTATATATTGTTTTCAAATGTGCAAATGTATAAAATTCTCTAGTTCTATGGTTATACAATTGTTCAATATATTTAATACCCAAGTTATCCCAAAATTTGAAGTAAATAGTACGTCCTTGATGTTTTATGTACGAGTTATTCCATATTATCTCTTTTGCAATGCTGCTAGTCTTCTTTTTGAAGTTTACTAAAGACCATGATTTTATTATTTCTGACAGAAAAGCGGATCGTGTGATTATGTTTTTTGCATCTTTACCGTTCACATTGCTTTCAAAAAGAATACCCCCACCATACTGATTTAGTTCTTTCATGTAAATATCCTTCCAATCACCGTGATTATCCGGATTAGCAAGTCTTTTGACCCATCCTGCTTTAGTGGAATTAATAAATGATTCCAAATCTATCATTTTTAGACCACCATTTGTATAGCCTTGTATAATCGTTTTCCTATTGATTTTATCTGGTTTACCCTCCCACAGATATTGATACATTTTATTTTTTATTCGATTTAAGGATTCTGTTGATGGAGTCTCCAAAACAGTTAGAGGGTATATCAGTTTTGGTAGAGCAAATGTTTTTATTACCGTTATCTTTCCTAGAATAGATAAATTATGTTGTTTCCATTGATCTAAGCATGTTATAAATTGATCTATTTTCGGATAAAGGTTATATTCTTCACATTTTCCCTTTTCATTTGCAAAAACAATTCCCAGTGTTGTTGCTTTGTCTTTAGTCCATACAAATTGTTTTTCTTCACAGTATTTTTCATTTGAATCTTTTAATGAACCGACACGTAGTATTATTGATTTTTTTATGTTTAATTTTAATCCAGACTCTTCACTAAAATTATCGATAAGGTTTACTAATGTTTCAAACGTTTTCTTTGACCCATCTAGAATAAATGTAGCATCGTCGGCGAATGCTGTGTTTTTTATTTCATTATTATTAATTTTTATTCCTACAATATCCTTATGTTTTCTTGTAGCATTGTATAGTAGTTCAATTGCTATTATAAAAAGATATGGCGATAGTGGGCATCCCTGCCTAACTCCTCTATCTATTTTTAAAAAATCAGACATGTATCCATTATTTACAACACAACTTTGGGCATCGTTATAAAACAGTTTTATCCAATTGATAAAAGAAGGTCCAAAGTTAAAATAGTTTAAACATGTTATAATAAATTCATGGTCGACGCTATCAAATGCCTTCTCGAAGTCCGCAAAAAATATTAGTCCTGGAGAGTCTTCGTCATTCAAATAATCAATAACCTCAAATATAGTTCTTATGTTTTCTCCAATGTATCTACCTTTCAAAAATCCTGTTTGGCTATTGTCTATGAGTGTAGATAAAACCTTTTTCATGCGGTTTTCAATGCATTTAGTAGCAATTTTATAGTCCACGTTTAATAAACTTATAGGTCTCCAGTTTGTCAATGAAGTTAAATTGTTGTCTTTTTTAGGTAATAAGGTGATAACGCCTTGTTTTTGCATAACTGTTAAATTTCCATTTACATATGAATAATTAATTGAATTAATATAAATGTGTTTAAATTCGTTCCAAAATATTTTATACTCTGTTGTTATCCCATCCGAACCCGGACTTTTGTTGTTTTTCATTTCTTTTAGAGCATTATAACATTCTCGTTCTCTTAAATTTCCTTCACACAGTTCGCGTTGTTCTTGATTTAATGAAGTTTCATTTTTGATGGGAAAAAAATCCGTATTTGTTATTTTCGTATTAATTTTACTATATAATTGTTCATAATATCGTTTTGTTTCTGTGATAATACTATTAGAGTCCGTAATTTCTATATTGTTGTTTATTAGTCTTTTTATGTTTTTTCGTTCTGATTTTTTTCTTTTTAGATTTGCGAAATATTTTGTGTTTTTTTCTGCTCCTTCGACCCATTCTGCTTTTGCTCTAATAATGATACAAATGGTCTTTTTTTCTATAATATTTGCTAAAAGATTATTTTTTTCTAAAATAGTGTTAATCGTATTTTCGTTATGAGGGTTTGATGATAATTCTAATTCTAGTTTGTCTATTTCATCTTTTAGTTTAATTTCTTCTTTTAATACTTTTTTTTTCTTGAGCGATGTATATAGAATTGTCTCATTACGGATTGTGCCTTTAACTATTTCCCAAAGAGTATTGGGGTTTGAATCTTTATTTATATCGACTATTTCTTGTATAGTTTGTTTAATTTTAATTTGGTATTCTTTTTCTAAAATTACACTATTGTTCAATTTAAAATACCCAGGTCCGCGAGGTGTATTGTCCGTATTTAAATTAAAATATACAAGAGAATGATCTGAACGTAGCCCTGTAGATATTTTACAAGCCGAGATAGAATTTATAATATTTGAAGACACTAAAAAATAATCTAGTCTGCAAAATATTGGGGGTTTATGGTTTGAGTGCCACGTGTAATGTCTAATAGTGGGGTTAAAAATTCTCCAAATATCGTTTATATCGTTATTTCCTGTTATAGTATTAATCTTTTCTCGACATTGTTTGTTGTTGTTAATATTACCATTTTTCTTGTCTAAACGTACATCAATCACAGTATTAAAATCTCCACCAATAATTAAAGTATCACTATCATTTAAAGTGACAAACTCTTCAATACTTGACAGAAACTTCATATTATCAGATGTGTTATTCGGACCATACACATTCAACATTAGAAATTCTTGTTCATCGATGCTGATCTTTAATGATTGCATCCTACCATCTATAATGTTTTTATGTTCCAATATTTTGTATGAAAAATTCGAGTTAACAAGGATGCCCACGCCTATATTATTTCTACTATTTCCACTAAAAAATGCCTCATGCCCCCATTCTGTTTTCCATGTTCTAAATGTATTTTCTTCGCAATGGATTTCTTGTAAAAAACAAATTGAGTAATTATTTAGCTTTAACCATTCAAAAATGTGTCGTCGCTTGCGATAATCGCCCAGTCCCTTAACATTAAAGGTACATATTTTAACCGTCATTTATTACTATCATAAAATGTATGCTATGACAAGTATGGGTTGTTTGAATATCTTTACAGTGTATTAACATTGAACAGTACGGTAAAAGTTTAACGTCTAAGTAGTCTATCGTTGAAAAAGAGAGTATATACAGAGAAGTCAGAGTAAGATATAAGAAGGAGAGACCTGGGGTGACAGTGTACATTTCAGTATTCTCGTATTGGTGTACGATTTGGGCGCCATCTAAGTTTGTAATAGTGTATTATATTTGCATATCAATACATAGCACACGTTGAAAGCAATAATTTCGGATTCAATCTTAAATACAAAAATAAGATAAAATAAAGCACCAAGGATAGAAAACACACATCGCTACAAAGTCCTTTTTTTCGTCTGAAAAAGGGAAAAAGGAAAAAGGAAAAAAAAAAAATCGACAACAACAACCATGAAACAAAATTAAGGAAGAAAGACACCATACAAAAACAATTAGAACATATTTCAAAATAAAAAGCCAAAGTGGCTTAGAAACAAAAAAAAAAAAAAAATACAACAACTACACAATCACGTTGAGGTTATCCCATAAACAATGCATTGTTTATCAAATAAACTCTGCATCTAGCTATAACAACATTGCACACACATTTGGAGAATATCTGGTGGCACTCAGTTAATATACATCAAAAGTAATCCTACGTGTTCGATTAAGTAGCCTTTACAAAGAATACATTTCTATTCAAAACACATTGGCTGTGTGTCTTTTACGAGAGCATCAAAATTTACAATAATCACAAAGACACAAACACTTTTTTTTTAAATTAGCTATTCTGTTCAGAACTGGTTAAAATAAGCTTTGCAGAATTATCATGATCAATGTATTACATATTATTGTACTTTATAAAAGGCACATGAGGATGCTACTTAAATATTTGTGCACGCTTCACGTTCAAAATACACACTCTCGCACCAGTGATTTTATATGACAATACTATGCATAATTTCTTACACTTATTATAGTTAACATGTAATATAAGTGATATGAAGTAACATTTCGAAAAGAAGTAAGGAGTAATGAAGGCAATGTTGATAATATATATATAAATAATTCAAACAAATAAACAAAACTAGAACAATATCTACCAAATAACTACTCTTTTTTTCACCATAATATATGTTTTCTCTTCATTAATTATCAACAAGTTCCGCAAAATAGCATATGAGTAATGTATTTGTTTTCAAAAACAGTGCAATGTTTATTTTATACAAGTTGGTACAAAAGAACAAGAAAAACAAACCATTTAAGACCTGCCACAATGTGTTCATGACGAATGTGAAAGAATAATACCCCATGTAGTGTATCTTACCGAAACGAAAATGTAAGACCAAAGTGAGGTTTGAAAATATTTAGATCATTTTTCGATGACAAAAGCAAACCATCAAACACCAACAACCGACCCGACTCAGACCGTCATTCGTTAATTTACATCTCATGAACACTTGCAACCCCATATTCTCTATCTTACCGAAAAGCGAAAAGAAATAAGATGAGAGTGGGGTTTATTTTAGTAAGTTATTTCTTGGAAGATTACAGTACTAGAGATTATTATGTCGATTTTTGTACAAAAACAAGGTTATTATTCGACAAATAACACGGTTTAATAAAGGCATGTCTACTTATGTTCATAAAAGAAAACACTACAATGTTTCACTTTGCTAGTATTAATTATAATAATATTGACATTTATTGTTTAATAAATAAGCAGCAACATATTAATACATTGTATCTTGTTTTCACACCGGCAATTTCGGAATACCGGAACTGCATATTACAGATAATGTGAAAAGAAGCAACACGACGAGACAGAAACACACACATGCGCGCGCACGCACGCACGCACGCACGCACACACACAGACATCTATTTTTAGAGCTTTGGTGGTCATCTTGGATTTTTGCAAGGATCAACTAGACATCATGGGCAACATTCGTATAAGGTTTCATGAAAATTCATCTAGTAGTTTCAGAGGAGTAGTCGCTACAATAAAAGTTTACGGACAGACAGACGGATGCCGCACCACGGACCAATAAAAGGAAATACCCCAACATAAAGAGGACAAACTTTCCTTTGAAATAAGCTTATGACTTATTGACCATGGTAATATCATGGTAATACAACCTCCTCAAACATCTAGTTATTCATATGCGTGTGCTTGCATTGGTAAATATTAAATATAATTTGTACCAGTTATTTTTAAAAATAAAGGGAATTAAACATGTACCTGTGGATAAAGTAATTTGCAGGTAAAAAAGGTTGTTTAAGTTGTTTAGTAAGTAACTTTAATTATTTAAACCCCTGACTGTTATATGTACCTCAATAATGACATTGATATGTTATTCATAAATATTTCAAACTTCTGGTCAGACTTATATAAGCAGTACCTGAATTTCAACATAACGCTATAATTCCTTTTTAACTATACTGTTTTGTTTGATAATGTATGGTGAACTTCCCTTAGGGGTTTGTCATTTGAACTGTCTATATGAAAATACATATACAACTTCGAGAGATAGTAAAAAATAACATAAACATAGAGAGAGAGTAATAACTGATATAGGAGGAACATAATTAACACAAATAAGACAGTGGTCAACATCAAGTCAGTAAAATAGAAAATTTTCTGGTGAAAATAGTAACACCAAAAAAAGGAAACAAAAGAAAAGAACATATTTACACATGTTCGAGTTGGATAAATAAATACAAATGCTCTGACCTGAGAGAAATAAGTACAATTTTCATTTTAATTTAGTCAGAATAAATGGTGTACTACAACTAACAGTTATTGGGAGTTAGTGTATGGCAGGGAGCTAAAATGGACATGCTACAAAACAATAGAGTATGGTTTCATCTCGTTGGTTAATTTAAACACCTCGATGTTTAAATTAACAAACTCAATGAGACCTTACTGTATATATTACATAACACAATGATGTAAGTTGCATATAAGGAACATTTTGACAAGAGATTGGTGAAAATACTGCAAGAAAGAAACAAGATACACATGTCGTAGCGAAGACCGGACATGACCTATATTTCGTCTAAATTAGGTCACAGTGACCCGAAATTTTGCACATGATGTTAGATGCACATAAGGAACATTCTGATGCAGTTTGATGCAGTTTGATGAAAAGCCTCAAGTAATGAAGAAAATATTAAGAAATGAAAATCGGACGCACGTAAAGACTAATGAACCTGACACCCAGACATTCGTAAATGGGCTCGACAAAAATCAAAGGTAGGATTGATGTTTTTTAAACTCATCCAAGCTTTCATTGATATTAAGATTCTGGCAAAGTTTGGTAAAGATCGGATGCAATGAAAGGTACTAGGGTGTTCACAAAGCAAAATATAGCAGTTATATACGGTGTTCGGTTGGGGCCAGATACAATGTCACAGTGTCATGGGCGACAATGTCGTGATGTCGCGTTGTCGGGCGTCGCATTGTCGCCCACGACAATGCGACATTGTATCTGGCCCAACCGGACACCGTAGTTATAGCATTAACTCAATTGCCATTAGTCTGATGTTTATTATCCGATATTTGTGGTTTTCGAACTTGTCTGCCGAGCTTTCATCAATATTTATACTCTGGCAAGCTTGGTAAAGATCAAATGCAAAGTGAAAGTGCAAGAGCGCTGACATTAAGAAGTTAGAACAAGCGGCCTAAGAGGGCATGTAGACGCTCTACTTGTATGATGTGATTCAAAAACATAATCATGATAGAGGCCAACCCAAAAAACATGTTTCCTATATATAAATCTATGTAAACTTTGGGTTATCGTGGCGGCCATTTTGAATATTTGACGACAACGAAAAACACAAACTTGATAGAGGCCAACAACAGGAACATACATATGATATTTAACTAGAATGGAATAAGTGGTAATATGTCGTTTGATAGATGTCCTTAAATTTGACGTAAGTTTAGCCATAGTGGCCATCATGGATGACTGGTGGCCCAAAAACGCAAATCTGAAGGGGACTAACCCAAAGATCATTGTGATTAAGTTTCATCAAAATCCTTCAAGCAGTTTCAGAGAAGATGTCATTTTTAACGTTTTCCTATATAACTCTATGTAAATTTTAGGTCGCTGTGGCGGCCATTTTGATTATTCTACGATAACGAAAAACGCAAACTTGATAGAGGAACATGTTTATGATATTTCACAAGAATGCAATAGCTGGTTTCGGAGGAGATGTTGTTGGAAATTTCCTTAAATTGGACCTACTTTTAGACATGGCGGATATCCTGGATGACTGGCGGCCACAAAAAAACACAAATCTGAGAGGGACAATCCCAAATATCATTGTGCTTAAGTTTCATCAACATATTTCAGGCGGTTTCAGAGAAGATGTAATTTTTAACCTTTTCCTATATAACTCATATAAACTATGGGTCGCCGTGGCGGCCATTTTGATTCTTTGGCGATAACGAAAAACACAAACTTGATAGAGGCTAACCCAAGGAACATGTATATGATTTTTCGCAAGAATGGAATAAGTGGTTTCGGAGGAGATGTCGTTTAAAATTAAATTTCCTTAAAGTTGGCCTAGTTTTAGCCATTTTGGATGACCGGAGGCTGCGAAAAACACAAATATGAGAGGGACTATCCCAAATATCATGGTGATTAAGTTTCATTAAAATCTTTCAAGAGGTTTCAGAGAAGATGTAATTTTAACCTTTTCCTATATAACACTATGTAAACTTGGGTCGCCGTGTATGGTGTAGGATCGGGATTTCTAAGTGCACCCATAAAATATACAGGTGTACCTACACCTTTTATAGGTGCACCTACAATTTTACAGGTGCACCTATAAATATGGGTGCACCTGCATTGTTAATGAACAGGGTTAATAGTCTCGTCCAATCACATTCCTTGTTACATACTGAAAACCGGAAGTTACAATATACCACTACACCGCTTATCGATGGCGCATTATCGCGATTTTGTGCGTGAATGTTTTCAAATGGTTAGTAACGAAGTGAGAACTTTAACTGACGCGGAACTTGATGAATAATGAAAAGTCGACTCACTGCAATTTACCAGAACTCATACTGGGTGTCAACAGTGTTTCCTCCCTGTGTTTAAGTCTGTGCCGTGATACAGAATTTGCTGCAGGACATAAAAGAACAGAAAGAGTAAGACTATATATAACTAACAGTTAACGTGTATTTCCTTAAGGGATCGCCAACTTTACAAAGTGGGTGGGGTACTGTCAAAATTATAATGTAACTTTTCTTAAAAATGGTAATATTACATAACTGGATATTTTCATATTTTGTCATATATCATTAGAGAAGCATTATAAAAGTAAGTGTAATTCATAAAAGCAACACATTGACCAAAAAGCTTACAATTTCTTTCAGTATGCCAGGTGCACTGTATCTGTCGATCTTGACATGTTATAGTGAAAGTAAACATATAAATGCCAAGTTCAATATATGTTTTACAATATACAAGTCATAAAAGTAGAGCTAAAACGCAAAATAAATGAATCATTATTATTACAGACACACACCTCTCATAAAAAAAAATCATCACTGAATGCATGCCAAAAGTAGTGCAAAGTTCAGGTATGGTGTCCCAAACATGGCATAAATACATTTTTTGGTGCATTTTATTTTCTCCATACATACCATAGTTTCAATATCCTGAAGGCATATTTACTGTTCTTTTGTGTCCACCACATACCAGAATAACATAAAACTATGGAAATCTTGAGCATATTGATAATATGTGCCATACTAAATTCATTGTGTAGGGCTTTAATGAACGTCAGACTTAATTTGGACTTGAGTCCATTTATTGTGTCTTAACTATATGTAAAATTGAAAATCAGTTAATGGTTTTCCTTCCTGAAGTTTGCTGCATACATGTATTATGATAAATTGCATACGTCTTATAATAATAACCACTGTTGGCTGGGTGGAGTATTGTCATCACTGCAAGAGAGCGTTCGCACATAAATTGATGTGATGACACTATACCTATTCCACAAACACATGACATATTTACTGAAGCTAGTCAGAGTCCTTAATGTACGCAAATCCAAACAGTATACCTTAAATATCTGCAAACTTCAATAAGCCTTTGTTGTAATTATCATGAAGGTTGTCTACTTCAGTGGCTGAATCTTCACCGTTATAGAGGACATCATACACAGCACCAGGCATGCCATCTTTTCCTGCCAAGACCAAAAAAACTATTCGATGCAACAAAATGTGAAAACCTTTTTACATTGTATCTATAGTTTGAAATATTTCATCTGAGATTGTGTATGTGAAATGGGTTTTTACATCCCTTTAACACATCAGAACAGGCTACATATATAGAGACAGCAGCTCTGCTTGCTGTAAATTTGTCCATTTTGTTATTAAACCAATCATGCGCCAACACATATTGCCTAAGCCGGTGCTAGGAGGCGTAAGATGTGTTGCACTTTACATTACTGTCATGAACAGACTCAATAAAACCGAGTCTGCTACTTTCATCTTTTGTTTGTGTTTGTTGCTTCCGAAGGATCCACATTTCAGTATTTATTGCACTTGAAAGCAGGCTTTGTGGCTTACTGTGCCAGTGCTGTAACATCAGTTCTATCGAGGCACACATGTTATTTGACCTGTAGTTTGCTACATAAAGTACACATGTATAAGCAAATAAAGACATCAACCATGACTTCTGAATGTTACAAGAAACATTGAATTTCCACGAAAAGCAGGTTTTCCATTTGAAATGCTATTACAGTACTGGTAAGATGAAAATGAAGTAACAAAATGCAAGTTTTGTTCCAATATCTCATTCCCAACTCAACTAAAGTTACAGAGCGGAAACCGTTTATCTAATTTTAGTAACAATGACCTTGACGCCAGTGATCCCAAATGCAATCCCAGTGTTCCTATTTCATATACGCTACCTACATAGCAAGTTTCATTCTAGTATCTCATTACTTACGTAAGTTATTGAGCAGAAAATCTTTTTCTATTTTTAGTAACAGTGACCTTGACGTCAGTAACCTCAAATCCAAAGCTTTATTTCCATATAAGGTACATACACGGCAGTTTTCGTTTTAACATTGCATGCAGAACTGAAATTACTGACAAGAAACAAACATGATGCCGCACGAACGCCCATCTACCAAACGACATACCCGAATGTAATAACCAAAAAAAACATGGTTAAAACATTTCTGATAAACAACTAATCAGAAAATAAAACAATATTTCCATCCCTTTTTCGGGAATGACATTTTTTTTATTGCTATAAAAATATGTATTACACATTATAACAATTTCACATAAGAGGTCAATGGTACACATATTTCCTACTTTAGCGCTGTCAGTTACATCGTGAAAATGTTTACAAAGTTTAATTGTTGTTGACCTTATACTTTGGAATTTATAAGCCACACTCAGTTGTCAGGTAAAACTTAACGGACAGACGGAAGGACAATGCCACAATACCTCAATTACCTTGCACACTTATTTATTCTTTTGAAACATACCACTCACTACAGAAGCATCCATATCAAAGTTCATCCAAAATGGAATGTGAATGTATTTTTGTGTGAAAGGAGCATACAAATATTTAGTTTGAATCTTTGGAAAACCTACCTTTTATAACTGCCAGGACCAAACCAGCATACCACTCTGTCGTGTTAGTTTGCTCATCTATGCACCACTCATGTAAAATATGCCTGCCAACAAATCGCACATGAACTGCCCGGCGAACTCTGCCAAAGTTACATCCATCTACCTGGTATAACAAGTAAGGGTAAGAATAATTACTCCGACCATTATATATTTCTTGAAAAATATGTAGGCTGTTGAGGACTTGAAATATATCTCACTGAAGAAACATTATATCTTATTTCAAAATCAGTTGCTAGTATAAATAATTTCTTTTTTACTTTATGAAATAAAACGGTCAAATGTTCTGAATAGGTCAAATATACAAAGGCTATCTCGACCTGAGTTTAAAAGTGGCATGTAAGATTTGTTGAAACCATGTACATGATGTATTTCGAAAGTGCGCGAGTATACATGTAGATTATATACATGTATTTGCATATAGTACGTATTTGCCTTTTCTGAAAACATGTATTGGGTTACATGGCAGTAGGTAAAACTTGAACTGTTTGAGGAACACCTGGGCTATATGAGTAGCACACAGAGTAAAGGGAGTCATTGCCGAATTTAGCGGATTATTTTCTTAACTAAACAATTGTGTGTTGCCAAAAAACACAATGCAAAGTCACGACAGGCCAGTATACTAGTAGAAAATAAAAGACACCTATAAAATATATGTTATAACTACAAGTTGATGGTGAATACATTGGTGATTTGTACCGTAAGTACATCTGTGAATTTGCACGAGTGTGGGTACAGACGTCGACAAGTTCTATATGGTGATGCTGCAGATATGTTTTTCTTCAGCTAACATAAACTTTCACTTTTGACTTATACGTGCATGTTTATCATTCCAACTTACCTGTGATGGATTGCCAGTACTTGTTGATGGTGTCTCAACTGCTGTTTGTGTGTGTCTGACCTGTAAATGTAAGTACATGACACAATAAGGAAATATTATAAAACATTAAGGTACTGGATACAATATCAAAAGGTGTCACTGGTAGTATAAGTTTATATAAAACAGCCACAATGTTAATAGTAACGATTTACATCATGATAAAAATAATTCAACTGTTTACTACTTCAAATTACAGTAAATCTTCATCTTTTGCGGTCGAGGGCTGAATGAGGTTGCATTGTAAACCTGCTCGCCAATCATCGTGTCGGGTTCAAATCCCATTGGCAGCTGAACTTGTAAGTGCGGAAGTGTCAATTGTTACGGATGGCGGCAGCTATACAGTACTGCCTCTATCCCGAAACAATGGAGTGGTCTGTCGCTACCACAAAATATATACCATCACATATGGCCTAAAATGTGCTAACAATTCCGTAAATAACATTGAAACAAATCAAATCACCTTTTGTTCTCTGATCAGGTAATTATTATAAACAACTGTCTGTTACTCGTGCAAATAAATTCTGTTGAAATACTTTATTTCCTCGTGGCAGGAGATTAATGATGAAATACAATCTCAATATAGGTAATTATGTAAAGAAAACACGCAAGCATGTCAATTTGTCATACGATTATTAGATCGGATTTATAAACAGTAATAATTATAAACTATAATTGTTTGCAAAATAATATAACGGTAATAAGATACATGTCGTACCTGGGCTGCATTCACTGCACTTGTGGATGGTGTATCTATAGACTTGTCAGCATTTACTGGTACATGAACATTCTTTTCCTGGAACTGAAAATTATAATGCGATGTTATATTATTGAAAAAAAGCAAAAACCATAAACATTTTTACACGCAATATTTTCTAAAATAATAATATATATTACTATAATAATCAACGTCTATAATATATCTGTAGTTATACCAAATTCTTACCTTACGTGTATTTAGTGACAGGTTATTTAACTTTAACTATTGCAATTATATTCTATTCAATGATTGTTACCTCGGCTGTCTGAAATGTAATTAGATTATATCGGCGGGGCTGTAATCAGTAATTTACAAATTATGGGACGTCCACAGTAACGAATCTCGGCATACTTTGATGTTTTTGGAAGTACACTGTATACCTTTGATCTTAATTTTCGGCATACGTCTTTAGGGACGTAATTTACGGCCGTATGCTCATTACCGAAAGCCCTGACTCATTATATATATGAAAGAAATTGACTGTTGTTTAACGGCTCATCAACACAGTACAGGTTATTTAGAGCTGCCCCACATACAGGGAACGTACATAGGTTTCCGGGAACCGTACGCTACTTTTTATTGAATAGATTCCTATGTTTCTTTCTCGGAGGATAGACCGATACACGAGTCCGCCTGGTTTACGTCCCCATCCGATGGACGAGGCTAAGGGAAAGTGTCTTGCTCAAGAACACACCGACAAAACTCAGTGGCACCACGGAGGATTGAACCCTGGGTCTCTGGTTACAAATCCGCCATGCTACCGACTGCGCCACGCCAGAACATCTGAAAGTGATAACAAAGTATGTGTGAAAATTACAGTGTATCTATACCTATCCAAGGGGATTTTGGTATCCTTATGCCAGAGTATGTTCCGTAACGAGGCAGCGTAAGCTCTGGCAGCAGAAATTTAAAGTAAAAACACTCAAGCTTAGGCAGAATTTTCTTCTCCCACATAATTGTGTCCTTGTAAATCCTCTCAATGAATATATCATACGGATTTGTCCTGCGCAATACAAAATCACACCAATCCTTATTCATAATATTAAGCTGGCCTTGAATTTGATAGTAAATGTGATGTTTCTTTTTAAGTGTTGTTGATGTTCCTATTTTCTGGAGTGGAAAGTTTGCCACTTTAGTAACTGTTTCTGTAATTGTAAATTTGTTATTTTGAAGCAAGTTTTTGATTTCCAATAATCCTTCTTCGTTCTCTTTAATGACTAAACCATGGGTGACTTTTACAAATAACCAGTCCAACTTGTGATACCACAGTATTTTTGCCACTACTTTTTGATTTTTATAATCGATTATCGTGTTGTCTTCTTGTACTAAAAACCTAATAGTGTTGATATTTCCATGAAATTTGTTGTACAGCAAAGTCTTAACAAAACAAGGTGAAATATTATTGCTGCGTCGACTCATAACAGATCAAAAGTTTGAGCTGGTCATTCTACAATGCCTTTCTTTTTTCCAAAGATTGCATCTACTTTGATCTCTCGTGTTTTCTTCAATTTATTTCAATTCACTGACTATTTTCTTCAGTTTTTCTAAAAATGTTGTACACAATTTAGCTAGTTCTTATTTTGTTACATCTCGACTATCACCAAGTTGACTTCCGTATGCAGTTTTAGCCTTCTTTGTTGCACTTTGTTGGAAACTTTACAATTTTCGTTTTCTCCGAGCAGTTTTTCTCTGTGGCTTTGCCTGATATTTTTTCGCTGCTTCAATTGTTTTGGTAGCAAATCGAGAGAACTTCTTTAAATGTGTCCCTGCTTGCACTCCAGTCACCTTTTGAAAAGTCATCGCGGACCATGCTGGTCCTAAGTTCTTTCTTAGGGCTCCACCATAGCATCTTGTGTTCCATGAACCCCTAGAGCATCTATTTATAAATTTACCCCCATCAAATTTGGCCTTTATAGCCATCCAGCTTTCAGCAATGTTGGTTGTAAAATTGCCTATCAATCTTTCGCTCTTATCTGCAACGCGATTCAGTAGTATCGACACATCTTGGATAATTTCCTTCATTTCGGACTTTTGCATGCTGCTCTAGACTGCTGTAATTCTTCATCATGTGGCCACTTCCAGAACTCAAATCGGTATCAATGTCTTCGGTGTCATCCTGCTCCTCAGAACTGTTAACGTTAGACTGAGATTTATTGCTTTTACAGAAACTGAAAAAAATTTGTGAAATCCAAGAATGTGATATATGGAATTTTTGATGTCATGCCTCAGAAGTTTAGCATTTCGATCCTGACTTCTCATTTTAATAGCGCATTGTATATCAGTAGTTAAGCGTACTCTATTTAGCTTTGTTAGTTTACCCTTTCCTTTAAAATGTTTTTTTTCCTGCACAAGACGTTCCAAGTTTGTTCGTATACACTTGCACGTGTGATTTGCACATTCAAGTTTCCTTATATGTCCACCCCAAACTGGAATACTTTCTTGCAGTTTGGCATATACGGAACTGTCTCCATCTGCAATCAATCGCATATAACGGACACCATGTAAATGTTCTGCCTCTAAAAAACCACTTACAATAATATCCGCCTCCATCGCTTGTGAGCTTTCATTCTATTTTTTAAAGCATACATGTTCTTTGGCATCACATGTTTTGGATTTTGCTTGTGAACAAACAATGCACTGTTTATTCCTCACTCCCATGTACAACGACTTCTGGGTTTCAGCTCCAAAGATGACACCTACTCCACCTAAAGCGTTATATGTATGCTTATGAGTCCTCTTTGACCAACACCCGTCACAAATTACAGTGATAGCTGGAACACCTTGAAAATAGTCCCCCCGTTCAATTGCCATCAAAACCATGGACAGGCAAGGTTTTTAATACACTTTTTTCTTCGACTAAAGTGCTAGGTGCATCCATTGTGGAAAGAACTTCATTCAAGTCCGCCTGAACTAACTCATCCCCATACCGCACGTACATTTATATCATACTGGCCGTTAGATTATTTGAAACTGTTCTCTATGCGGAACTCTTCATTGCAACCTGCACATTTGGCTAAAATTACACTAAATAGTCCAGTCTGACATATTTCCGAGCATAATATAACTGGGTCTTTGCCTTCTCTTGCTAGATTCTGAGCTTGTGAGCATGAGCAGACATGTGTTGTGATATCTAAAACATGTGTTATTAAAAGTCCCAAGTTCATAATTCTATAGCCGCACAATTCTGGCTTCTTCAAAACTAATTTCAGGGATGTTTCCCCTAAACGGCAAAGTTTGCTGCCCTTGATTTTCATAATAGGAATTCTACGCACACACAATATATTTACATACTTTCCATTGTGCAAAGTTACCTTTCGTACTAACTGGTAAGGTCGGTACTGTGTTTTGTCTCGTGCAAGTATCTTTATTTTCTGTTCTTGTTTCAATATCTTGCATTTTTGTTTTTGTATTGAAAGTTGAGAAGTGCCTACCACATGCCTGTTTAAATCTCCTTCTCAAACGATTTTTCTTTTACTTTAGTTTGTTGTCCCATTTTCAAAACAATTCAATACTCACTTTGTTACTAAATATATAGAACGAATTTGCTCTGAACACATACTCCGAATGTATTATTTAAACTAAAACAAGATCTTTACATGTAGTCGCTACACATGGTTCACCATACTCTCCGAACGATTTGCACGAGATTTACTACAATGAACATGCAGTAGTAAATATGTGTTTACATTATGACCTATAATAATAAAGGTATATACCTATCATATGCATACATATCATGTCAATCAGACAAAAATGTTTTGCTAAAAACCTATAATACTTTGTTTACAAACACATACTTACCTACTTTCACCGTAAAATCGTAATAAATCAATAGAATTTATACAAACGTTTATGCCCAATATGTTAACGGAAATGCCCTACAACACAAACCGGAAATGTGCATATATTCCGACGATTGTATAAAGTAGCAACTAATATTATTTTAAAAACAAAACTATTATACTGTTATCATTGTTTCACATGTTTTATCATAGCATACATTAAACAGTTAAAGCTGAATGAGAAAAAATATTATAAAATCGATGTTAAAACAAAATACATGCGGACAACTTCGATCTATATCCACGGCTTGAAAGCAAATCGCAACATGCCTACATTGCGTAGTTATCCATTTATCTCTAAGTGTTATAGTAATGAAAATACGGTACGGACAAGCATTTTCTATGACAGAGGTCACAGATGAAGGTCAAGGTCACAATGACCTTTTTTTGGTCAAAGTGTCGCATTCCAAAATAAGATCATTGTGACTTTGACCTGAGACTGTGACCTCTGTCATAGAAAATGCATGTCCGGGCCGTATATTTTCAATACTATAACACTTAGAGATACCAAACTTGGGATGTGGATACATCTTGGGATAGCAATGTGTTGCTTATCCAAATAAGGTCACTGTGACCTTGACCTGTGACCTCTGCCATAGAAATGCTTGTCTGGACCGTATTTTCAATACTATAACTAAAGAGATACCTAACTTGATATGTGAATACATCTTGGGATAGCAGTGTCGCATACCAAAATAAGGTCACTGTGACCTCTGTCATAGAAAATGCTTGTCCGGACCGTATTTTCAATACTATAACACTTAATAATACCAAACTTGATATGTGAATACATCTTGGGATAGCGGTGTGTCGCGTACCAAAATAAGATCATTGTGACCTTGACCTGTGACCTCTGTCATAGAAAATACTTGTCCGGGCCGTATTGTTTCAATACTATAACACTTAGAGACACCAAACTTGGTATTTGAATAAATCTTGGGATAGCGGTGTGTCGCGTACCAAAATAATAATAAGGTCATTGTGACCTTGACCTTGATCATTGACCTCCATCGTAGAAAATGTCTGGAAAATGTTTGTCTGGACCGGTGGGGGACTATGGATTGCACTGCAATTCTTGATGCTTTTGTTATTTGATATTTACCAAAGTTTGTCAGTGTCTTTATATCAATGAAAGCTCAGACAAATTCAAAAAACAGCCAGATTGGATTGGTAACACCGGAAGTATGGCCCTTGTTTTGTTGAAAATGCCATTTTCTGCGAATACTCTATCACCTTCATTTATAATATGATCTGTACCAAATGTTGCCAGATTGTTAATATCAATGACAGCTCGGACAAGTTTGAAAAACCGGACCAGACCAGTAACACTAGGCTTATGGCCCTTGATTTTCTTAAATATGCAATATGCTATATTGGAAACCTGGGTCATGAGTTCAAATTCCACTTGGGGCTAACTGTTTATGCCCCCACCCCGAATGGTCCATCCGTCTGTCCTTCCTTCCTTCCTTCGAATGTGTACATTTTAGCTCTATATTCTCTAGGGGTATAATCCAGACAGTAAGCCTAATCAAAATTGACATTCTGGATGTGGACCGGTTTCGTTCTTATACTCCGGGGTATAATCCAGAGCGTAAGCTCACTCAGTATTGACTATTAGATTTGTACGGTTTAGTTCTCTATACTCTGAAGTATAATCTGGATAGTTCCAATAACTATAGATTTTTGCATTGCCTGCGCAGCATGGCAGACACTTAGGGATCATTGTTTCAGTCGTAGTCTGTCTGGTGTCATCCTCCACACTTTAACCTGGAATTTAACCTTTAAAGGTATAAGACATATGTTCATGAAAATGTATACACATTTTCATCTTACCTCAAGGAATGCCGTTATACTTGTCCAATAACTATGACTTTCATTTTGACAGAGTTATGATCCTTTTCATAAAACTGCAACCTAACCTTGCTGAAATAAGCACATGGCAGGAGACACAAGTGTTCCGTGGAACACCCTTCTTATTATTTATTTTGTAATCCTACATCGAGATGAACACCCATCGAGTTCTTACGTTTGTAATCATACATCCAGATGAACACCCATCGAGTCCTTAAGTTTGCAGTCATTCAGATGACCACCCATCAAATCCTTAAGTTTGTAATCATATATCCAGATGAACACCCATCAAGTCCTTAAGTTTGTAATCATTCAGATGAACACTCATCGAGTCCTTAAGTTTGTAATCCTACATCCAGATAAACACACATCGAGTCCTTAAGTTTGTAATCATACATCCAGATGAACACGCATCGAGTTCTTAAGTTTGTAGTCCTACATCCAGATGAACACCAATCGAGTCCTTAAGTTTGTAATCATACATCCAGATGAACACACATCGAGTAAAATTTTGTGCTGTTGATTTTATGAATATTGAGTTCTGCTCAACCCGGGGCTAGAGGGCGTGTGCGGTAGCTAGCATATTTCACTACCGCTCATGAACAGTCTCAATCAAACCGAGACTGCAATATTTCGTATGTGTCGTGCTCGGCCGTTTCCAAAGGTCCATTATCATACTCTTTCTTAAGTTTGTAATCATACATCCAGATGAACACCTATCGAGTCCTTAAGTTTTTAATCCTACATCCAGATGAACACCTATCGAGTCCTTAAGTTTTTAATCCTACATCCAGATGAACACCCATCTTGTCCTTGGGTTTGTAATCCTACATCCAGATAAACACCCATCGAGTCCTTAAGTTTGTAATCATATATCCAGATGAACACCCATCGAGTTCTTAAGTTTGTAATCATACATTCAGATGAACACACATTGAGTCCTTAAGTTTACATGGAGGATGAGCCTGCCATGTTCATGCCTGTTAGGCGCCATATAACCTTTCATGTGTTGGTGCACCTAAAACAAACAAACAATTCAACTCAATTTAATTAATCCTACATCCAGATGAACACCCATCGAGTCCTTAACTTTGTAATACTACATCCAGATGAACACCCATAGATTCTTTAAGTTTGTAATCCTACATCCAGATGAACACCCATCGAGTCCTTAAATTCGTAATCATACATCCGGATGAACACCCATCGAGTCCTTAACTTTATATTCATACATTCAGATGAACACGCATCGATTCCTTAAGTTTGTAATCCTACATTCAGATGAACACTCATCGAGTCCTTAAGTTTGCAATCATACATTCAGTTGAACACCCATCGAGTCCTTAAATTTGTAATCATACATTCAGATGAACACCCATCGAGTCCTTAAGTTTGTAATCCTACATCCAGATGAACACCCATAGATTCTTTAAGTTTGTAATCCTTCATCCAGATGAACACACATCGAGTCCTTAATTTTGTAATCCTACATCCAGATGAACACCCATCGAGTCCTTAAGTTTGCAATCATACATTCAGATGAACACTCACCGAGTCCTTAAGTTTGTAATCCTACATCCAGATGAACACCCATCGAGTCCTTACGTTTGTAATCCTACATCCAGATGAACACCTATCGAGTCCTTAAGTTGTAATCATACATCCAGATGAAACGTTTTATCAGGATATATAAAAAAATGTTTTTCTCTACATAGGTCTTGTAATGATGATGGGCAAGTTTGACATCTACGCCATGTTGGAAGTGAACCAATGGTTGACTCAGATATTCTTGTTCCTGTTTGTGGTTACCATCACATTCATCGTTGTCATGTTCCTCCCCATGCTTAACGACACGTTTAGTGCAGTTAGGAGTGACACGGCCAAACAGCAGAATGATTACGAGATTGTTGACTTCATGATGAGCTGGTAGTGTGTGAGGCACCAGTTTAATGTTCTGTAATATACTGTACTATAATGTGGTAGCAGGTAGTGTATGAGGCACCAGTTTAATGTTTTGTAAAATACTGTACTATAATGTGGTAGCAGGTAGTTTATGAGGCATCAATTTAATGTTCTATAATATAATGTACTATAATGTGGTAGCAGGTAGTGTGTGAGGCATGATTTAAATGTTCTGTAATATAATGTACTATAATGTGGTAGCAGGTAGTGTATGAGGCACCAATTTAATGTTCTGTAATATAATGCACTATAATGTGGTAGCAGGTAGTGTATGAGGCACCAATTTAATATTCTATAATATAAAATACTATGATGTGGTAGCAGGTAGTGTATGAGGCACCACTTTTATGTTCTGTAATATAATGTACTATAATGTGGTAGCAGTAATGTATGAGGCACCAATTTAATGTTCTATAATATAATATACTATAATGCGGTAGCAGGTAGTGTATGAGGCACCAATTTAATGTTATATAATATATGTATTATAATGTGGTAGCAGGTAATGTATGAGGCACCAATTTAATGTTCTATAATATAATGTACTATAATGTGGAAGCAGGTATTGTATGAGGCACCAATTTAATGTTCTGTAATATAATGTACTATAATGTGGTAGCAGGTAATGTGTGAGGCACCACTTTAATGTTCTGTAATATAATGTATTATAATGTGGTAGCAGTAATGTATGACATGTATGAGGCACAAATTTAATGTTCTATAATATAATGTACTATTATGAGTTAGCAGGTAGTGTATGAGGCACCAATTTAATGTTCTACAATATAATGTACTATAATGTGATAGCAGGTAGTGTATGAGGCACCAATTTAATGTTCTATAATATAATATACTATAATGTGGTAGCAGGTAGTGTATGAGGCACCAATTTAATGTTCTATAATATAATGTGCTATAATGTGGTAGCAGGTAGAGAATGAGGCACCAATTTAATGTTCTATAATATAATGTACTATATAATGAGGTAGGAGGTAATGTGTGAGGCACCACTTTAATGTTTTGTAATATACTGTACTATAATATGGTAGCAGGTAATGTGTGAGGCACCACTTTAAAGTTCTGTAACATAATCTACTATAATGTGGTAGTAAGTAATGTATTAGGCACCAATTTAATGTTTCATAATATAATGTACTATAATGTGGTAGCAGGTAGTGTGTGAGGCGCCAATTTAATGTTCTGTACTATAATGTACTGTAATGTGGTAGCAGGTAGTGTATGAGGCACCAATTTAATGTTCTGTAATATACTGTACTATAATTTGGTAACAGGTAGTGTTTGAGGCACCAGTTTAATGTTCTGTAATATACTGTACTATAATGTTGTAGCAGGTATTGTTTGAGGCACCAGTTTAATGTTCTGTAATATACTGTACTATAATGTGGTAGCAGGTAATTAATGTATGAGGCACCAATTTAATGTTCTATAATATAATGTACTATAATGTGGTAGAAGGTAGTGTATGAAACACCAATTTAATGTTCTATATTAAAATGTACTATAATGTGGTAGCAGGTAATGTGTGAGGCACCAATTTAATGTTCTGTAATATACTGTACTGTACTATAATTTGGTAGCAGGTAGTGTGTGAGGCACCAATTTAATGTTCTGTAATATACTGTACTTTAATGTGATAGCAGGTAGTGTATGAGGCGCCAATCTAATGTTCTATAATATAATGTACTATAATGTGGTAGTAAGTAATGTATTAGGCACCAATTTAATATTCTATAATATAATTTACTATAATGTGGTGGAATGAGACAACTTTGGCAATGAGGAAATTGTTGCATATTTCATGTGTGCAATAGGTTATGATTCACTTCAATAGTTAATTTGGGTAAATTTACGCAGCTATTTATAACCTTTCATTACTGACAATTGACTTAAAGTAACCATACTATTGTTTAAGTAACCAGAGTTTGCGCCCACTAGTGGTCATGTATACTTTGACCACCGTATACTTATCAGCAAATATTGTATCAAATATGTATCTTTAAGGTTTATTATGCCCCTAAAGGGAAACATATAGTAATACCACCATCTTTCTGTCAGTTTGTTTTTCCGGGTCTATGAAATGAGTATTAGGTGGTTAGAGAACAATAGTGAGCAAAAGATACTATTCATTCCTTTGATGTTATGTCGCTAAATGAACAATAGAGAATAACCACCAATTACCGGTTTTGTGAGGACTATCATTCGTCCGGAGGTTAATAGTTTTCAAATGTGTTAAAATTTCATTAAGGTGGCATCCAAGATAGGCACCTTTACTATAGAAAGTCGAAACCTTAAAAAACCTCAATTAAGAACCATTGAACAGATTTTGACAGTTTTTCTTTATTAATGATCGCCAACCATAGAATATCAAGTTTGTTCGTGTGAAGTCACCAGGGTTAAAATGGTCGCCCCTGGGAGTCCAACATTTGTATATAGATTTTTTGCATGTTTTACATTGTAGGAAAAACTGGATTTTTTTCTGAAATCAAATAGCATAGAGCTTTCATATATTGCGTGTAGCATAGGCCTATGTTCCTCTAACAACTTTGTTTAAATGTTGACCCTGGGGTCAAATCTGACCCGCCCAAAGAATCACAGTAACATAGCATTGTATAGGAATATGTTTAACAAATCTTCTCTGAAATTACAAGAGCCAGAGGTTTAATAGTTTCCTTGTAGCATAATATTATGGTCCTCTACCAAATTTGTTCCTGTGGTGACCTTGGTGTCAAATTTGGCCTCTCCCCAGTGGTCACATGTTTTACATGAAGGAAAATGTAAAAAACATTTTTCTCTTAAACCGCAAGACATAGAGCTCTTATATATTGCATGTAGCTTAAGCTTATGGTCAAATCTGGACCGCCCCAAGGGACACAAATGTACACATAAAGTTATATACAAAAATCTTTAATTAAAAAAGATCTCTTCCCTGAAACAACAAGAGCTCTTGGTCTGATATTATGCATGTAGCATAATCTTATGGTCCTCTACCAAGTCTGATCGAATGTGACCACCCTGTGGTCAAATTTGGCCCTGCTCCAGGGGTCACATGTTTTATATAGCCGTATATTGGTACACACTTTAAAAAATTCTTCTCTACAACCACAAGGCATAGAGATCTCATATATTGCATATATCATAAGCTAATGGTCCTCTGCCAAGTTTGTTCAAATGATGACCCTGGAGTAAAATCCCCACCTCCGACCACCAGCGAGGTGGGGACAAAGTTTTCTATTGAATTATGTAGGAAATTACATCTTCTCTGACACTACAAGAGCTTTTGGTCTAATATTTTAAATGTCCCATAGGCTATGGTCCTCTACCAGGTGTGTGTGAATGGTGACTCTGTGGTCAGATTGTGCCCTCACTCAGGGGCAAATATTTTACAGACTACGTAAGGGACAATCTTCAAAAATATGCTTCTCTGAAACCACAAGTTATAGAGCTCGCATGTATATCGCATGCAGCATAAGCTTATGGTTTGTTCAGATAGTGAGCCTAGGATTAAATACGGCCCCTGGGGGTCCCAGTTTTACATAGAGTTTTAGGTCCCAGTTTTACATAGAGTTATTATGTATACCTTATAATTTACACTCATAAAGTTACGCTTTGTTTGATGTGTGAAATCATAAACATATACTTCCATACAATTGTTTATGATTTCACACATCAAACAAACCGTAACTTTATGAGTATAAATTATAAGGTATACATAAATGTAAATTTATTTATAAATAAATGTTTTTATGTAAACTTAATCTCTACCAGGGTACCTGTAAATATACGAATATAATGATCTATTAAAGTATACATAAGTGTCGTTATCACGCTAAAAGCACATATAACACATTAACCGTTATGCCAATTATCTTCCCAATTGGAGTCTCTCCAGATGGCGCTTTCACAAAGCATCAGACAGTTATACAAACGTCATACATTTTTGCAAATTCCCACCATCCCACCCTTTTGTCTATCTATAATGCAGCCATCCCAGGATAATATATACTAGTACATTATACATATATAAATTTACATATACAAAACCTTTACAAGATCTTAATATTTTGCATGTACCTTATGCTTATGGGCCTGTACTAAGATTGTTCAAATGGTGACCCTGGAGTCCAAGTTGGCCTCATTCTAGGGATTATATGTTTTGTATAGACTTATATTGGGAAAACCTGATAAAAATCTTCTCTGAAACCACAAAGCTACGCTGTTTCTTAATAAAACTGGGCATCGTTGTCGCTGTTGTTATATTTGCTACTAGTTATACATTTCGTGGTCCGAGTATTAACTTTCATACCCCATCCAACCCCTTCTCCAAGAAGCGAAACGGGTTGGCTGTCATATGAAAATAAACCTTAATTTAGGCTTAAAAGGTTTGCATATTGTAAATATTGGTAGGTATCTTTAAACATGTTATTGCATTTTTTTCAGTAAAACATGTTTTTAAATGTGTTTTATTGTCCACATATCTGTTACAAAACCCCGCAATATAAGCTTTCCCATCGCATAATGGAATTAAGGCGGGACCACGTATGATCACGGTCAGTGTACATTTACATGAAGGTATGTTGAGTACGTCGGAGCACTAACAGCTTCTTCCAAAAAATGTGTGTTTGTTATGATGAGTCAAACACCTTAAAATGTAATACACATTACTGTCGCCAACTAAAAAAATTGACATTTGATAAGAAAATTGAATAGCTAATTCGTATAAATCATATATTGTAGATAAATATTTTAAGAGAAGGCATACCTTTTTATGCCTTCTCTTATATTGAGAAGAAGTGCAAATTAAAAACGTTTAGTAGTAAAAAACATATTTTTATGAGAATATGTACTTTGAAATTTTACACTAACCAAGAATTAAGCATACCGAGCTTTGAACAACTGGTCCAATAATACCTTTAATATCTCAATAATAACAATCAATAAATCAAAACAAATTTCGTTCTGAACGAGACAAATATCTTGTCAATAATAAATGTAATTTAAAAAAATCATTCAAATCACCTTTCTCCAACGGTACCAGTCGGCATATAATAAGTTAAAGGTCAGCTGGTGCGTTAGCTGTTTGGTTCAGTATTTTTTCAGGGGGATTCAGTTCTTTCATCATGGAGGATCAAGATAGATTTTCACCAGGAAATTAGTTAACAGTTTTTTTTAAAAATATAATAAAAAATTGTCATAGTATTAAAAAGCATCAAAATGCACAGTATGATAAAATTTAATCAACAATCGCTAAAGTAATGTCATTATAATGACTTTATAAGAATAATAAAAATTAAATTTAATGTGAAGGCCCTAAATGTTAAAACACACATTAGTTTGCTTTGTTATTTCATTTACAAACTTTTTTTGCTGTTTGCTTTTTAACATATTTTGTTAAATGCTTAACTTATCAGTTTGTGACCAAAGTCGCACTGATTCAAAAAGTATGTTTATAGCTGTTTTATTATAATTGTTAAGATTAATGTTGGGATAGATTCTATATCACAGGTATATGAACATGTTGACATTTACAGATGCTCTGTTTTTCATCAAATTTGGCAGATTTAGTTTGTTAAGAAATTCATCAAACTATTAAAGTAATAAAGACAAACAGACAAAAAATATGCTTAAAAAATATAAACCGTGACTGAACACCTATCATTTAAAAAATGTTCAAAATCAAATTTTACAAAAATTGTTTAAATAATAAGTGTAGTGATCTCATTTAAATTAATACACGTTTTGAGCAAAGTAAATGGTAGTCAATAAAATTGGCATGCACCTGTGTATTAATAGGCTTTGACAGTTTGTGTTATCTACTGTTCATGTTTACCAGAAAAATGTTTAAAAAATCTTATTTCATTTTAAGCATTTTGAAATATATTTGTGACCCGTCTTTCTAAAAGCGACCAGTTAGATTGTTGAACATTGTAACTTGTAGAAGGAAAATGATCTTGGTATTAAAGGAGGTACATCAGGAATTGTATTGTTTTAAGAATTGTTGAAATACATTATTTCTGTATTAAATTGATAAACATAAACTATATAAACCAGCAGAAATTATATTAAACATATAAAATAAAAGACCCAAAGAAGGTATTTCCTAACAATGGTTACGTGCCTGGGATAGCTATTTTAAACTTGGCGGTAAAACAATTTCAGTGTTTCGTAAAGCGAGCGTCGTGTGTAATTATCACGATGTGATCACGCGTCACAGCTATTTATACCTTGTGATATATCTATGGACTAATAAGAGTGGTTGTAAATTATAATTATTAATTTCTGCACTGTATTACCTATATGAAACTGATAATGGTCTATCTATATCTTAGAAATATTGCGCTATTTAAAATGGGCATTTTTGCAAGGACAGGTTGGTTGAGGCGGACAATTTGACCGTTTTGCCTGTAGAACCTATTTACTTTGGGACCCCAGAAACTACTCTGTAACAATTCGCTATCTAGCTGTAACAATTCGCTATCTAGCTCAGTTTCCATATCCAATTTTTGATTGTTCTGGGTTTTAGTTTTTAATTTATCTGGAGAAGTAGGGGCTTGGACTTGAGACAGTAATAAAGGATGTTCTTTAAATGGGGCGTACTATTAAGTCTAATAGGGAGCGAATATGTTTTTCCCCAAGTTTATTTGTTATTTTTATTAAAGGGGTTGAAGCGTTATATTGAGCAACTGGGACGGTCGATAAAGTGTCCCCTTTATTTAGTTCGCTACTGTTAGTATAGGGGGTAATGGGTAATACTGCCGTGTCTGGGGTTGAGTTAATGGGAGTATAGGAAGTCTCCCTATGGGTTGCTATTGGGGTTGCAACAAACGGAGGGGAATCAATAGAAGATTTAACCTGTTTGTTGGACAGTATTTATCTTTTACTATTTTATCATGGTTTGAAAGATCCTCCCATCCATTATTATCCAAAACATTCCAAGTACTAGTCTGGGTGGAAGGGGCACAATAGTCTTCTGAGTTAAATTCCGAGACGTATGTTTCTTGCTTGTGATTTACAGTAGAAGGGTGGGAGGCGTGAAAGATTTTGTTAGCCACATACCACGAGACCTTTTTACTTTTCGAAATAAGAGATATACTTGTGGCTGTTGAATAAATAGGACAGGCTCTATAGCGGGTGGAGTGTGTCCATCCACAATTCACACAGCAGTAGGTTATAGATTTACATAGACTTGTGTGATGATTTTGGGCGCATTTTGCGCAAGTTTCCACCCCGCGACATTTGTCAATTTTATGGCCAAAGCCTTGGCATTTGAAACATCTAATTGGAGGGGGGATATAATCTTCTACGTCAAAAGAGGTGTATGTTTCGTGAATAAGAAGCTTTGTGGGGAGACACTCCCCAGAGACAACAACCTTAACTGCTCCTGTATTAGTTCCATATTTGTTTGGGAGTACTGTAAGAGAAAGGATGTTTGGGGATTTAAGATCCTGGTCCAAGAATTTTAATAGTAATTCATCTAAGTCAGTGTCAAGAGGGACGTGATGAATAACACCTTCTCGAGTAGTGTTTGTTGGGATAAACGCCTCAACAGGGATAGAATTGAAAGACAGAGGTTTTATTTGTGGACTCTGCCGATTTTGTTTCTAACAGCAGATTTCCTGATTTGAGGGGTACTATTCTGTTGATTTTATTTTTGAAGGTTGTTGAGATGATGGTAGAGAGTTTGATAATGGGAATCTGTTGAGTCAGAGGGATGTTGTTTTTAGATTTGAGTATTAATTTGTACGACCAGGTATTGTTTGTTAAATGGTGTTTGTCGCTGCCGGATAGGGCCCCACCCAGTCTATCCATCAAGTTATTTGTTCGAGGTTGCATTATAAAAAGTTCTGAGAGTATTAGGATAAGTCGGAAAGTAACTTAAAAATAAAGTTATAAAGATATACTAGTCCACAGACGGCACACTGTTACCACAGTTTATATGGTTAAATTTATATATAATAATTGTACAACACCCTGTACTATATAAAAGTGTAAGTATGACACTATTTCAAATATAATTGACGTAACAGTATGCTGTTTTACTAAAATAAATGACACTATTGAAACACTATTTAACCTAATAAGAAGTGATTGTCAAAGTAAAACACGCTAAATTTACAACGGCACTCTGTTAACACAGTTTAAATGATTAAATTTATATTTAATAAATGTACAACACCCTGTACTATATAAAAATATAAGTATGTCACTATTTCAAATATAATTCACGTAACAGTATGCTGTTTTACTAAGATAAATGACACTATTGAAACATTATAAAATAAATGACACTATTAAAACACTATTTAACTTCATAGAACTAGTGCCGTACAGTGCAGTGTAATGTAATGCAGTGCGGCTAGTCTATATATGTACGCAGATAATGTCAGCTTGTTTATTGCGATCAAAATATATAAAGGGTTTCTCCAATCATAATAATACGGTTCCCCGTGGCTAATTGGCTGTCCTAAGCAGGATGTTTGTTTAGATCAAAGAGGCCATAAATCACAAACACTGGCCACCCGTGGTGTGTTGACATCAGTTAAATACAATAATTGCGTAATTTTTTTTAATTTTCAATTGTATTTATATTATGAAGAAAAAGAGAAGAAGAAGAAATTGTATTGACTTTAACTATTACATAGTTTTTCATCATATAAACATACATTTTACAAATATAATTTGAACACAATAACAAGATTAGTACAGGTTCATTAATTTATGAATTAGTATGAAAACAAAAGAAGAAAAAAAGAGATATAACATGAAAAAAAAATATATAGAAGAAGAAGATGAAGAAAAATGTTTATTAAAGTATCACAAATCATCATATGTTCAGTACAACCAGGGAGTACGTTATAGGGAGGAGAAACGGGCTCGTTTTGCCGATTTATGTTGTCGCGCATGTGTTTCACTACTCCGTGAAAATGACTACTTCCGGTTGTTTCGCGAGTGTGTGAAAAACAGCAAATTCTTATAAATTATTACACTTACAAACTCAATAAAGGTGCTAAATGTAAACGTAGGTATTATTTATTAACACTGTGTCCTCTGATACAGAGCGTGTATTTGTTTGCATGTTTAAAAGCACGTTTTACCAGACGGTTCCGTGTAACAAAGATGGCGCCACTCTTCGCCAAATAAAAAATGGTGACAGTGTATAGCTATTGTAAACGAGATACGAGACTACGGGTTATTTAGGCATTAATAATAACAAAAAGTGAATAGTAAACATATTTATCTTTGTCAAGAAGGTAATTTCAAGGTGGTGATTATAAGACAAAGCCTAAAAAGAGGTGATGAAAATGTGCCTTTTGAGATGTCAGCTAAATTTTTAATTTTATAGAATTAAAAATGGTGTGAAGCTATTGCAAACGAGATACAAAGTACGGGTTATATTAGGCATTACTAATAACAAAAAGTGAATAGTAGACATATTTATCTTTGTCAAGAATGTAATTTCGTGATGTTGATTATAACAGAAAGCCGTAAAAAGGAGCTATAAAAACTGCCTAATTTGAGATGTTGGCTGAAAGTTTAACTTTTCAAATGTAACGCGCTTACGATCGATTTACCTGTATCGATAAAATAGTAAATGGCGGCGTTCTAGCGCGACAACATAATTCGATAAACTAGAGCGTTTATGAACCCGTTTCTCCTCCCTATAACGTACTCCCTGGTACAACATATTAAAATATATGAGATTTTGGTCCGATATCGGCCTATGAGACACTAGTTGCATGTTTATTAAAAAATACAGCTAAAACATAAAACATAAAACATGTAAAACGAACAGTTAGCATTAGCTTAAGACAATTTAATTAGACTATAATATATATATAGGAATCAAAATCCTATATCTAATACGGTACAATAGAACAATTGTATTATATATGCAGGGACTCAGATACGACCATCGCATCTTACCATCGCAGCTTACCATCGACCATCGCATCTTACCATCGGTCAATGGTAAGATGCGATGGTAAGATAGCACTAACAAGACACTGTATGGAATGCTTATCAAGGGAAGTAACTTTTCTAGCTGATGTATGTGCAAGTGGCGCCCTCGCACAACTGTTTGGGAATGCACTGAATTAATTCACTTTACATCGTATTAATTCTGTTCAGTATCGGCCATTTGTCTGTATGTCAAATTGATTCTGCTGTCAATGAATTGAGTGCTTTGGTCTTGCATTAATACAGTTTCCTAATGATTGTTTCACGTATCGGTAAATTGACTGGGTTACTTTTAAATTGGTTCACATTCTCTTGCTTTGATTCATGTTTCCGACTGAACTGTTTAGCATTGCATTGAATCGTTTCAAGTTCGATTAGATGGTTTGAAAAAACACTCCGGATTATTTCACAAAACATCGGATTGTTTTAAGTTTGATTAGATGGCTTTAAAACAAGTAGTAAATCTATTAAAGTTACATCGAATTAAATATAATGCCGATGAATTAATTAATCTTTGACTGGATGATTTATTAAAAACATACTTTTGGCGGTAATGGCCGCCCATAGCAATCGCCCCTTGGAACCCTATCGGGCGTTCAGTCCAAATTCACCCAGCTACGCCCCTGATTGCGGCCTGTAATTACATTTCAAACTTATGATTTAATTAAATGAAACCAATGATTGAATTAATTAATTTTTTTTGTGATAATAATCAATCGATAAGTTGAGTAAATTTATTTTCGCACATTCATTGTTTTACGTCGGCTTATCGCTCCCTATAAAGGGTAATGTTTTTTTCAGTTTTTATTCTTCTTGGAAGATTGTAGCAGTGTTACAAATTTAAACATATTTGCCTTTGTATGTAATAATTTCTGATATATTTCTTTCTAATATCATTATAAGCTGTAAAAATTAAAACAAAGTGATGTACAACTAACTTGAAATGCGCCAATATCTGGTTTGCGTACTGCATATCGTGCATATCGTGTAAAAACAACATTACCACGTATATTGAGAAATTGAAACACAGTGTGTTCATTATTATTATTATTATTATGCACTTTTAAAGTATACTGACAAACACGCAAACAGACAAACGAGAAGGCAAAAGTAATAAAAAATTCAAATGACATCACAAACACAAATGGGTTGACAATAGGGCTTCCGCCTTGGAACGTGCATACATGTATCACACAAAACCGTCTTCATATAGATATTAAAATTAATAACTTCATCTCACGATGTCCCTTCGAATACTATTAAAACATTATACATTCCATACTGAACATGTGATTATGATTAATAAGAAAATACACACAAAGCAACAAACATCTGTTTCATTACTCATTAACCAAATGAATGTAATAATAGTCCTCAATGCAGCAAAGTTTTCATTTATACGATTTACGTAACTCAACACAACAAATAAGTCATTATTATAAGATGGACTTTGCATTCCTGTCGGAAAGTGTTTTTTTTTTATATCCACCCATTTCATTATCTAGTTAATTAAATTTGCTAGTTGACTGGAGCCAATTCTAAAAGCAATCATGTTCATGGACATATTTCTCTTAAATACATAAATTCGCAAATTAGCACATCGATTTATTATTCCTGTATCAATGCTTGCACATGTTGCATAAATAAACATTAGAGATTTCAATTTGCTTCGTTATTCTACCAAACATGCTGTTACATATTATTAACTGTTGATTGTATTGCAACAACGATATATATAAACATATGGTAGAAAAAGACGACGCGCCACCTGCTGATGAAATTGATATGCCAGTAGAGTGAATCTAATTGTTCGAAATGGCCACAGTATAACAATATAACTTTGACGTTGGGTAATTAGATGCTATATATATTTAAAAATCACTGTGACATGTGGAATAAGTGTTAGTTCATTAGAAGAAGATATGCTGTGTGTCTGAACTTGTCATGTCATTCACTAAGGGCATACTTAGTTACTTACTAAGTTACTTACTAAATTACTTACTTAGTCGATGTTTCGTATGCATTGTGAAATTGTTGTTTTGTTAAAAAAAAAAAAAATCAAATAAATTTAAAATAATCATATGTGTAAGCCTATCCATTTTATTATCCCTTCATGTTTATTCGTCTAATTTATCTTATTGAATCTGACCTATGTAACACGTACGATTTAATAATAAAAAGAACAACATACGACATGTAAAACATGTACACATCTATATCTGCAGACAACTTCGTAAATTCGTATTTCATGGCCGTATATAAAATGGTGCCGAAACGTCTGAGTGCCGAAATGACTATGTCCGAAATGGTTTGGTGCCGAAATGTCTAGGTGCCGAAATAGTATGGTGCCAAAGTGTCCTGAAATCAAATTGTCATGTGTATTCTAATTTTAAGTAATTTACCTTTTAAATATTTTTCGTGTTTCTTTCGAAAATGTCATCTAAAGCCAGATATGCTTTTGTACCCCTTCGGACCTTCAGGACAGAAAGAAATCATCATCAGTATATCCCTCCCCACCCCACCTCCCACCCATAAGAATTTGACATGATTTGTCAACATCCAGTGTATTCCAGAAAATCCAGTGGCAAGTATTGGACACATTTAATATTGTTGATGCATATTAGACTTTCTACATATATTCTCTCCAACCTTGGCATCTGTGTAATGAACATTGCATCTGCATAGGCTTTCACTGGCACCTGTAGCAGACCTACTACGTCTGTACATCATCTGTTTGCACGTCTAGGTGTCATTGGAACTTTCCCGGTATCGTCAGCATAGTGTCAAAATTCAGTGAATTGAGAACATTTATAAAGAAAACAAAAACAACACGCAAGATAAACCACAGACCAGTTTAAACAGAGTTTCGTAATTATATTTTATCATATTTCAGAATGAATACACATTTAGAAAAAAAAAGATAAAAAAACATACTTAATACTGAAATTGTGTTTTATTAATGACATCTTTTAAATATATTTCGAAATGAATGCACAAAGAAAGCACTCGTAATGCCCTTTTTTACAAACACTCAAAATAAAAATCGTCATCAACCGCTAACCAGCATTTGCTAATAATAAACTCTGATTTTAATAAACCTTGAAATAATATGTGTATGTATAGAAGCTAAACGTCAAAATAGGTACGAAGGTGTAACAATTTCGTCTTTATTACAACTAGATTAACGCTAATCTGATTACCGGTACAATAAACCCATTCCGCTATATTCATAACAATAGATTGATAGCGTTAACCGCGCACCTGTCGCAGTTCTAAGCGTTTTTAAAGAGCGCCCAGCGATCACGATGCAATTTCTGATCATGTACAGAGACGCTTATCTTTCTCGTTTTAGCCATACGAGATTGTGCGAAATTCGATTATGTGCCCATTCACTGATTATTAGTTCACTGTATTCATCTCCTATATCTTCATTACATAAAGTCCAGACTCTGTTATTATGCACAATTTTATTCCAGCGTCCAGTTGCAATTGGTATCTTATGGTTTCTTGTTCTAAACTTTACCATATACTTGAGTAGTTTACCGGGTGTATCTGTCAAGTATCTCTCAAAGCCAAATTTAGTTTTAAATAATCTGTATATATAATAACTACTAGAGTTTTCAACTGTTTCATACCATTCGTTTAAAAATAGATCTACGAGCTTTTGATGCGCAGATGCAATCAACCACTTACTATTTGGAAAGTCATGCGTTTCCCAGATTCCACTAAACCCACATTTAATTAAGATTTCTTTGATACATTTAAGCCATTTAAAATTTAATATTTTCTTTGTACTATTGCTATATTTGTATAAGCTATGCAATAGTATGTACACATCAGCTGAGAGTTTATTACTTTCTGGAGACACTACCTTTGACCAAAATGATAACATTTTTGTGTAAATATCAGTTGAAATTGGCATAGCACCGGTTTCACCATACACCATACAATTTGGTGTAGATGTTTTTATATTTAAGACCTGTTTTAAAAACTTTAATTGCACTCTTTCTATTATTTCTATTATTTCTAAATTACCAAACCCCCAGATTTCACACCCATATAACAAAATAGGTTTAACTGTTTTATTAAAGATGTCGATTTGTAAATCGATTGGTAGACAAAGATGCTTTGTTTTCTTCAGTAGGCTGTAGAGAGCTCTAGTGGCTTGACTGGCAATATGTTTTTTAGCATTATAAAATGATCCACTTCTGCTAAATAATATTCCCAAATATGTGTACTCCGATACGATGTCTAAAGTGTCGTTATTTAATCTAAATGAATAATTCCCTGGTCTACCTTTCGAAAATACTAGAATTTTAGATTTTGATATGTTGACTGTGAGTTTCCATGTATCGCAATAAGTTTGATAAGTATTAAGGGCTTCTTGTAGGTCATCTGCTGTTTCGCATACAATAACAGTGTCATCTGCGTATAACAAAATAAATAGTTTTAAATATATAAGAATGTCGTTGTCTAATTCGTGTTCTCGACAGCTTACTCCGTTTACATTTTGATTTTGTGAAAAAAATGCATGTAAATCATTTAGATAAAAAGAGAACAATAACGGCGAGAGATTTTCCCCTTGTAGTACGCCTATATTACATTCAAAATAGTTGGACCTTACATCATTTAATATTACACACGACTTGATATTGTTGTACATATTCCGTATAACGTTAAATATTTTGCCATTTATGTCATGTGATAATATTTTATACCATAATCCTGATCTCCAAACTGTATCAAATGCATTTTTTAAATCAATAAAAGCGCAAAAAAGTTTATTTCCTTTATTGCGTAAAATATCAATAAGAGAGTTAAGTATAAGCATATTATCAACAGTAGAGAAGTTTTTTCTAAATCCAGCTTGATAGCTATTAATACGATCGTAATCATCTGCAAACTTCGTTAACCTAGCATTCAATATTGCTGTGAATAATTTACCAAGACAACTTAATAGAGTAATAGGTCTGTAATTTTCTGGTTTCAATGAATCGCCTTTATTTTTAAAAATTGGATTTATTAGACCAATTGTCCATGATTCTGGAACTATTCCGGTGTTCAATACTAAGTTGAATAATTTAAAATAAATGTTTTTCATGACCGATCCTACACCATAGATAGATATGGTGTACGATCGGGCTCAAAACTACAGATGTAGAGTGCACCTATAAAAAAGTCTAGGTGCACCTATAAAAAGTATATAGGTGCACCTATACTTTTTATGGGTGCACCTGTTAAATTATAGGTGCACCCATAAAATTGCCGGTGCACCCATAAAATGTATAGGTCCACCTACAATTTTACAGGTGCCCCTATAAACATGGGTGCACCTGCATTGTTAATGAACAGGGTCAAAATTCTCGTCCAATCAAATTCCTTATTACAGACTGAGACATTGTAGTTACATGGGTTAAATTAAAAACTTCTTCAATATTTGATCACAACAATATACAATTCTACAATTGCAAAGTGACAAAATAACAGTCCTTAATAATTGATTTAAACTTGTTTTATATAATCTTATCATGCACATATAAACTACTTTTTAAAATGTAATTGTTACTTAATTTCCATAACCGAAACAATATACTACAACACCGGTGGTACGATCCACCGAAACGGACCGCAGCGGAGATGAAACACCGGAACGGACCGGTGTTGCGTGGTAACACACGCCCTACTGATAGTCCACGCGTGGTAATCACACGTTTTAATAAAAAGTATATATAACTTATGAAAACAGTTTTCTTGCTAAAGAAATTCACTCCATATCGAAAAAATAATTGCACATAACAAACACCGTATTTCGACAAATGCTATGATAAATGAGAAATAAACTTTTTAACTACACACTATCAATGGATTTTTTCTTTACGACGGGCCGTGTATTTGTTTACATAAAAATCTTTCTTTCTACAGAAAATTATCCACATGGTAGGGAAGACATAGCCTACATTTAAGACATACATCGATGAATACTATATTAGATGAGAAATAACCTATTTTGTAAAGAAATCATATTGGTATTCGTTTGCTTAAACAAGTGTGTTTGTGTACACTGATTCGTACATTATAGCATTCGTTTTAAAAAAACAAAAGTATTCAGTGTGTTACTTTTTTTTTCTGTCGGAAGAATATCATTTTGTTGCATCAAACAAATGCATAGATTTATTCAAGTAGAAATACAATTTTTTTGTATACCTTTATTTTAAAGGGTCCTCCAAATTGAAATAACTTTCCTTTGTATTACAAAGATAATGATTAGCAATTTCTAAAAATACTTCGGTCAAAATCGTAAACCTATTCGTTCATCGGTAAATCACGAATCCATACGGCACATTTGCCCCTAATACACACCTGTCACGGAAACGTAACTGAGGTTTCACGGAAACAGCCGAATGGAAAAACCCCGTTGACGTCACGCATTACCTATGGTTCGTTAGAAACCAAAATGGCGGACACAAACCAAGTAAACAATGCGAGCGAAGTGGACAATCAAAATTTTGTGTACCCCATCCACTTTGATTCTGAGCGTATAAAGTATAAATGAAAACAATAAACGAATAATACAAATAAACTCATGATATTAGATTTTTCAATGTCTTCATCCTGTGACTGTGTCTCCGTCTGTGGGTCTGCAAATCGGAGAATCGGTGAATTGCGTCAGGTTTCAGCATTGGTTTTAAGTTTTGATACCTACTGTATTTACTCAATGAGTCCGGACACTCATTAATTCCGGACACCTAATTAATTGAAGAAAATAATAAAACTAGTGCTCGGACATATTAAGAAATCGATCTTATTTCAATAGTTTTGATGCTTTTATAAATTCGGACATCGGGAAAAGATGAATTATTCGCCGAAAATGACAGGTTAAAATTACGATCAACGACTTCTAATTGCTGATTGCATCTCGATAATTATCAACAGAGGCAACAGAATATACTTCAATGAATTTAATTGTAACTTGTTTGATGCAATTAAATAAAAAGTTTTTGATCGTGATTTTTTACTGTTATTAACGAGCCATTTTGAAACAATTACATTATTACTGACCCATGCTATAATTTTGTGTAATCGGTCAGGCGCGTGTTGAAACAATTGTCTAAACCGGGTAAAACCATTCCAATGTAGGTGTTACGGGTTGTTTTGTGTTGTCGCTGTCGTAGCTAGCGGGCCATTCCATTATCTGGCATTACCAGCAAAAAAATACGGTCTCGCTCACACAGGTAAAGTGCTGTGCGATTTGTTGTCTGTTTGTACAGACACATGAACTATTTTTTATTTCATACTATAAGCATGGCATGCTTTGTTTTTTAGCTTCGATTTGAGGAAAAACATGATGGTGCAATTAAATGGATAAAGAACACGACTATTTTATAATTTTAATTTATTTTCTGCAATACCTTGTATGTTTTTATTTTGTAATAAAATAATCAACATGTTTTAAAATTGCATTGTCTCATTATTCAATAAAGTTCATTGCTACATTTCAAACAAAATATAATAATTTAATATAATAAATTAGATGTCATAATTGTTCATTAGTTCATTGTTTACACATTTTTTATTAGTTCACTGTTGTGGATTGAATCGTATATAGCCCAGTATACTATTACACAGTCAGCATATAACTACACTTGTGACTAGAACGTGACAGTTCCACAGATCAAACAGTGTACCGCTCACTCAACGCAAAATTCAAAGGCATAACCCACTCTACTCGCGTGTAAAGTGTGTCTCGGTGTTCTGATTTCACAGGTTTTACAGTTTGCCCAAGTTGAGTACCGTAATTTTAGACAGTTTATAGAATAGCCGCATAGTTACCAATAAGTGATCATTAATGGATGGATTTTCGTAATTACCGTAAACAACGAAGGTGAGATTGCCCCGAACATCACAGTTAAACATTCTTACCGTAGAATGTTAATTTACCGTCCCTCTCAAAATATTCGGACATTGGCAAATATGAATTAATTTTGGAAAGTTATATTTCCGGACACCAACAAAATTAATTATGTTATCCCGTCTGAACTGATAGAGTAAATGTAATCTCTTTTTCGTTTCATAAGAGTAATCAAAATCTTTCTCAGTAAAATGGTCCGAACATACGCGAGAGTGCTCTGAAAAATTCCATTTCACACCGTTTTGCAAAACAAGTTCAATCCATTTAGTTCGATGACGGCAACATGGAAATGTGTGTAGACTTACACTGCCTTCCTGTTTACTTATTCTACAAAAGCTTAATGAGCACCTTTTCACCATGATGAAGACACGAACACATCAATAATATTCCAGGGTTTAAAACACTCAGGCTCTATGAGAAAAATGGACATCCAACAAGAGTAACGGTTTGTTTACACATAGATAAGCGCCATAATTGATTATGTAAATTAGGTAGTTTGTACGGAAGATGTGAGTGGTCGTCCCTTATGACGTCATTTTCCGAAGATCGATCGCGCACCAGTTTTGTTTTGTGTACAGGTAAACTTCATACCTGTAAAACTTGCATATATCAACGGTTTTTGAGAAAACGGACGATGACATTGACATTCTTTTACAATAAGCTTTCATTTAAAATCACTTTATTTTTCAATTTGGAGGACCCTTTAATTTCCTACCTGAGTAGTGTTGAATAGTGTGAGAATAAGGTAAGTGTCTTAACACTTACTGCATTATAGAAAACAGTATCTACACATAGTACACATATATGCATGATTTTTAATTCTTTATTTATTTTTTAATTAAAAGTGTACATACCGATCGATCATAAATTCTAGTTTCCAACTAATCATAAAGATCACACGCACTTTCTTTTGTTTCTTCGTATTAGATTATTTGTACTTATAAACAGTCTAATGTATTCATGAACACTTACATGATACATCTAGAAGTTGAACTAATACAAAAATGGTAAGTGGCCAAATGCATTCTGAACATCACTTTTATTACTTTTAATCATTTATTACCGCCAGAGCGGATATCGGGGTAATAAAAGTGCCTGCTTTTTCTCACCTCATCGACAAATGTTTTCACAAGAACGGCGTGTTCTACCCGCAAATGTCCAATCAAGCACGATTAATTACAGGATAATTATTCTATTTAGAAATTTAACATGTAAGTTGTATTAAGTAAGTAATATTGTATTAAAGTGTCGCATATTTAATACAGTTACAATTACAAATAGTATACACCATTGTTATTTGATATCCTGCCCATCATAGGCATATAGGAAACGCTATAAAACACAATTGTACATGTTAAAACATAATAAAAGTTACAAATGTATTGCATTACAAATATTCAATAATTAAAGCTATTCGTATTCGTTTACACATAATTAACATGAAAACTACAATTAAATTCCAATCTCTCATTATTTAAAAAAACAAAAAAACATTTGTTTTAGTTACTTTTATAACACAGTTTTGCATTTTTACAATGCTAAAGAGCGTCGTCTATACATTTTTAAAAGTACGTTTGCTAATGTGTGCTGTAGCATATCACAAGTCAATTAAGAATGTTAATTTTTCAGTTGATAAAAACAGCAAAAACCTGTTTTCAGCTTGATATTTTGTATTAAAAAGTTCATATCTAATATCTAAATTAAACTCGCATCAATCAAAAAATGAGTTTCATCCTCGAGTGTTGACTTGTTACAATATTTACAAACCCGTTCAGGGACAGGTGGTTTCGGTCGAGTATATCCCTTGTTTCAATTGATAAGGGAAGATTATAGACAAGGGCGTAATAATGATTTTAGGTTGTACGCACACAAATAAACTTTAAGTTAAACATAGTAGATGCGAATGTTTTAGAGTCGTGTTGAATTCAACCCCTGCACCCCTACCCCGCCCCTCTCAGATAATGCAAAATCAAGCCCTCTGCCTTTATATGTAAATACATTTTTAAAACAACACGAAATCATACCAAAACAGTAAAAATAAAAGTGATTTAGGTGTGCATCTAGGTGAAAAAAAATATTAAGTAATTCCCGTAGACAGGGCCGTGGGGTGCGTTTCTTATGGCAAGTTTTTTTTATGTAAGCGTGTTTTGTATGCCCACATATGGGTACAAAAGAAATGAAAATCGAGTACATGTTAAAAATAATACACTGAAAACGCGTCAATGCAGCATTTTCAGTCATTATTATCACCCTACCAAACCTAACCCCTCCATAGAAAAATTAGTACAAAATAATTGAAAAATAAAGCTTTATTTAGATTGTACAAGAAATACAAAGAAACTCGTCAGATTAAAGCCTTTTCAGTACATGTATATATATTTAATTTTCTTGGGGGAGGACCCCACTCACCTCTCATACACCCAGTTTGTGAGGGAGCATCAGATTGGCGGGTTTTAGGTATATGTTTTTATTCAAGATTTCTTAGAGGAAGCTAAGCGCTAACCAACACCACACCACCCCATCCCGCCCACCCACTTCGACTAAATTACAGGCCTGATAGTATACACTATTACATCTTTGTTTAACTTGTATTGATGATGACAATGCTTAGTTTTGAATGAAGTAGATTATAAAAAGTGTCTTTATTTCTATTAACATGTAGCATGTATATCAATTTCATTCCAATCAGACCCTCTATTACTCTACGATACTCTACGCTATAAGCGAAGATTATCAAAGTGTAATTAGGATTTGATGTTAAGGAGATTGATAAAATATAAATCTACTTATTATAACACTATTATAGCTTGACGACAACTATAACTTATTCGTGTTGTAATTATTTAAATGTTGATGTTTGAACTCTGAAGTCTGAAGTGTGAACTTAAGTCTGATCTCTGAACTCTGAAGTTTGAACTCTGAACTCTGAAGTCTGAAATATGGACCCTAAAGTATGAACTTTGAAGTGTGAAGTGAGAAGTTTGAAGTCTGAACTCTGAACTCTCTGAACTCTGAACTCTGAAGTATGAAATATGTACTCTGAACTCTCAAGTCTGAACTCTGAATTCTGAAGTGTGAAGTGTGAAGTCTGAACTTTAAAGTCGGAGATTAAATTAATTACCACGAATAAGTGCGTGTGTGCGCGGGTGTGCGGGAGGGCGGGGAGGAAGGGATGTTTTGGGATCCTCCCCGAAAAAAATATTGAAAAAATATACTAAAAATGCTGCAATCTGACGAGTTTTCGGTGTATTTATAGTAAGCTTAATAAAGCTTTGTTTTTCAATTATTTCGTACTCCTTTTTCTATATAGGGGATAGGTGTGGTAGGGTGAAAAAAATACTGAATATGCTGCAATCTGACGAGTTTTCAACGTATTATTTCATACATTATGTGCATACAAAAAACGCAACGATGCACACCTAAACTACTTTTATTTGTATTTTTTTTTTTGCTTTATTTCTTTGAAAACATGCTTATATAGTTATACATGGAATGTATCGAGAGCTTGAATTTACATTATATATATAGAGAGAGAGAGAGACAGACAGAGAGAGAGAGAGAGAGAGAGAGAGAGAGAGAGAGAGGAGGGATGTTTTGGGATCCTCCCCGAAAAAAATATTGAAAAAAATATACTAAAAATGCTGCAATCTGACGAGTTTTCGGTGTATTTATAGTAAGCTTAATAAAGCTTTGTTTTTCAATTATTTCGTACTCCTTTTTCTATATAGGGGATAGGTGTGGTAGGGTGAAAAAAATACTGAATATGCTGCAATCTGACGAGTTTTCAACGTATTATTTCATACATTATGTGCATACAAAAAACGCAACGATGCACACCTAAACTACTTTTATTTGTATTTTTTTTTTTGCTTTATTTCTTTGAAAACATGCTTATATAGTTATACATGGAATGTATCGAGAGCTTGAATTTACATTAGAGAGAGAGAGAGAGAGAGACAGAGAGAGAGAGAGAGAGAGAGAGAGAGAGAGAGAGGAGGGGGCATACAACACCCCTCTAGCACACTCGCATCTACGACGGTGAACTTAAACTATTGGTGGGCGTACAACCTAAAACTACGCCCTTGTCTAGCTATATGCTCTGTGAAAATTCAGTTTACTGACACATACCATTACGGACGCATGGTCGTAGACGATAACTTGAATGTTTGCCACAATGTCCATAACTTCCCAGATTAAGGGGCGTCGTATGCCCCCCCCCCACCCCCCAACCACACCCACTAAATCTGCGCATACCCGCTTACTCTTCTAGACGTGCATGGGTAGAATTCATGAATTTGAAAAAAATACTGTTGACGACAACGATAACTTATTCGTGTTGTTGTTTTTTTAATGTGTAAGCATGAACTCTGAAGTTTGAGCTCTAAAGTGTGAACTCTGAAGTCTGACGTCTGACGTCTGACGTCTGAAGTTTGAAGTCTGAAGTCTGAAGTCTGAAGTTTGAAGTCTGAGCCTGAAGTCTGCAGTTTTAAGTCTGAAGTCTGAACTCTGAACGCTGAAGTCTGAAGTCTGAAGTTCGAAGTCTGAAGTCTGAAGTCTGAAGTTTTAAGTCTGAAGTTTTAAGTCTGAGGTCAGAAGTTTGAAATTTGCATTTTGCAGTTTGCAGTTTGCAGTTTGAAGTCAGAAGTCTGAAGTCTGAACTCGAAACTCTGAAGTCTGAGTCTGAAGTCACCACCGGTCTTTCGTAGTTAGTTGCTGTCGATACTTTTCTTTGGGTACATTATTACAGATTACTATTACAGACACAAAACGGATAGAAAGTTGATGCAAACAATAGTTTGGGAACGCAAATTGTGTTTTAACCAAGAGTAAAGTCATACGCAATAGTACGAAATGACATCCTCATAAGTTGTCATTGGTGCTATCTCCATAGCACTGGAACTATCTCTCTGGCACTGGAGCTATCTCTTCTACGAAATCGCGTATTTCTCCTCCAGAAACGTTCTCCGAGTTATTTAGTTTGCCAACAGACAATATACGGACAATTGGATGTGTTCATGTCGATATGTAGCGTAAATAGGACAAAGAATGTTGAAAAACCTTGGTGGCGACGATAAAGTTGAGAAAAAATGCAAAGTTCGAAAGGGCTAAAAGTCCCTGGCGTCAAATTATGCATCTTTCGAACAATTTTGGGAGGTCTGCGAAGCTTAAATATGACTGCACGGAACTGCTTTACCCGAGATTTTCATTTCAAGGCAAATAAAAAAACGAATAAATAGCAAAGCATACCCCATCTTGTTTATATGTATTTTTGACGTTCCTCCAAACGGAGGTAGCTCCACTGATTACAAGCCCTGGTACTGGTTCTACCCAGGAAGACAATCAAGAAGTACCTTAGAAGCGAATCGGTAACAACAGGTATAGAATACAGTAAGATATTTAGCCGTTCCCTGACTCCCATAATGCTTTGCACATTGTGGGAGGCCATGGAACCAGGCTAGGTATTATATGACTGAATGAGTAAATTGAATTGAATTGAATCTTGTTTAACGGCTCATGGAACCAGGCTAGGTGGTATTATAACGTACGTACTGATGGAGAAATAATGACTGAATGAGTAAATTGAATTGAATTGAATTGAATCTTGTTTAACGGCTCATTAATACTTTATAGGTTATTTAGTGCCGCCCCAGACAGAGAGGGGAAGGTGGTATTAAAGCTTAGTAAGTTTTTAAATAATGACTAAATAAGGAAATTAAATTGAACTGAATCTTGTTTAAGGGCTCATCAACCCATTATAGGTTCTTTAGAGCCGCCCCAGGGAAAGTTGAAGGTGGCATTTTAACTTATTTGGATACAAAAGACTAGAACTTTACCGAAATTGAGGACATATTCTATTTAAAGAAACCTTTGTTACCGATAATTACGTGACAATGACACTTACTAAGGGTGAGCGATCTATTTTAGCCGAATTTCGTTCTGGTATACTACCAATTAGAATTGAAACTGGGAGATACGTCGGCGAAAATCAAAACCAGAGACTTTGTAGATATTATAATGATAATGCTGTTGAAGAGGAACACCATTTCTTACTAGACTGTTGTTTTTATAATGATATAAGAACGAGAAACTTAAATTTATTATGCTTAATCTTCAGAAGAAAGTTGCAAAATACTTATTTAAAGCTTTTCTTAAGAGACGCAACTCAACTTATTTTGTTACATAACTTATTGTTTTAGCAAGTATAATGTCATGGCTATAAATGTGCAATCATATTTAATATCCACTGAACTATTTATTATTGCTTTATTCAATTTATTTAACAATTGATATTTATATCATGTGATTTACTTAATATTATTATTTATAGATAGTGACTTATAGGTCCGTTGGAACGTGTGCTTAATTTCCAGTAATTTCATATATGTTTGATTTTGAATTATATATGCACATGTCACTTTAATATACTATTTACTTACTTACTTATTGAGAGGAGGAAAATTGAATTGAATATAGTTGAATGGCTCATCAACACATTATAGGTTATTCAGAGCCGCCCCAGAGAACGTGAAAGCTGATTGAGTGGTGAAATAATCAGAAATATTGACTAAACAAGTAAATTAAATCGAACTGAATATTGTTGCCGGCTCATCAACACATTATATGTTATTTAGAGCTACCCAGAGGATAGGGAATTTGGTATTATAATTTATTGAGTGGTGAAATACTGACTAAATAAGGAAATTAACGGCTCATCAACACATTACAGGTTATTTATAGCAGCCCAAGACAGAGTGGAATGTTAGTTCTTGATTACTATGGTGTATAGTACAAGTATGCATGTGTGTGAAGTTGGCACGGTTCAAAGCCAGTTCGGGGTTCAAAATTCAAAACCAGTTCGGGGTTCGACATTCGAACCAAGTTCGGGGTTCAACATTCAAAACCAGTTTGGGGTTCAACATTCAAACCCAGTTCGGGGTTCAACATTCAAAGACAGTTCGGGTTCAACATTCAAAACCAGTTCGGGGTTCAACATGAAAAGCCTGTTCGGGGTTCAACATTCAACACCAGTTCGGGGTTCAACATGCAAAGCCAGTTCGGGGTTCAACATTCAACACCAACCCAGTTCGGGATTCAACATTCAAAGCCACTTCAGGGTTCAACATTCGAATCTAGTTCGGGGTTCAACATGCAAAGTCAGTTAGGGGTTCAACATTCAACACCAGTTCGGGGTTCGACATTCGAACCAGTTGTAGCGGCTACTCCTCTGAAACTATACTGGGTTGATATTTTGAAACATTACAGAAATGCTGCCCATAATGTCTAGTTGATCCTAGCAAAAATTCACGTTGACGACAAATCTAAGATGGCCGCCAAAGCTAAAACAATAGAATTTTAATAGCAAGTTTTTAGCAACTACTTCTTGAAAACTATAAGTGATATAGATATGAGACTTTCTAAAATGATCAGCATGACATAATATTGGTCCTTGTCGAAAAGAATTTTGATTCGACATTTGATCATATTATTACCATATGTAATTTGTAATTATTCATACATGTACATTTTAAGAGTGTGTTTTGTTTTATATAAGTTCGCATGTTTAAAACAGCAATTTTTTTTTGCTGTTTGCTTTTTAACATATTTTGTTTAATGCTAAACTTATCAGTTTGTGACCAAAGTCGCACTGATTCAAAAAGTATGTTTATAGCTGTTTTATTATAATTGTTAAGATTAATGTTGGGATAGATTCTATATCACAGGTATATGAACATGTTGACATTTACAGATGCTCTGTTTTTCATCAAATTTGGCAGATTTAGTTTGTTAAGAAATTCATCAAACTATTAAAGTAATAAAGACTAACAGACAAAAATTATGCTTAGAATATATAAACCGTGACTGAACACCTATCATTTAAAAAATGTTCAAAATCAAATTTTACAAAAATTGTTTAAATAATAAGTGTAGTGATCTTATTTAAATCAATACACTTATTGAGCAAAGTAAATGGTAGCCAGTAATACTGGCACGCACCTGTGTATTATTAGGCTTCGACAGTTCGTGTTATCTACTGTTCATGTTTACCAGAAAATGTTTAAAAAATCTTATTTCATTTTAAGCATTTTGAAATATATTTGTGACCTGTCTTTCTAAAAGCAACCAGTCAGATTGTTGAACATTGTAACTTGTAGAAGGAAAATGATCTTGGTATTAAAGGAGGTACATCAGGAATTGTATTAATTGTTTTAAGAATTGTTGAAATACATTATTTCTGTATTAAATTGATAAAAATAAACTATATAAACCTTAAACCACCAGCAGAAATTATATTGAACATATAAAATAAAAGACCCAAAGAAGGTATTTCCTAACTATGGTTACGTGCCTGGGATAGCTATTTTAAACTTGGCGGTGAAACAATCGCAATGTTTCGTAAAGTGAGCGTCGTGTGTAACTATCACCGATGTGATCACACGTCACAGCTATTTATACCTTGTGATATCTCTATGGATGAAAAAGAGTGGTTGTAAATTATAATTATTAATTTCTGCACTGTATTACCTATATGAAACTGATAATGGTCTATCTATATCTTAGAAATATTGCGCTATTTAAAATGGGCATTTGATAGCTTTTTATTTTATTAATCAAATGTAGCCCCAAAGCCTGATGTACTCCCTTTAAACCTTGTCTGAAAAAAAGGACAAATTTTAGCAAAGTTATTAATTGTGCATCTTATCAGCATAAATATGCATAAATTATGACATTTATATATACTTCAAATTGCAATATCTAAAGTATGCACAAAGCAAATTTAAAAACGAAATATTTCGAAAAATCACAGTAGAATAAATGTTTAAACATATAAAATAGTTTGATAAATATCCTACAACAGTAAAGAAAATCTATTTTTTACCAAATGTTAAGCAAGTCGATCCAAGCTGTTTAAAACAAATGGTGTCTGAATATTACACAAACAGGTAAACCTTTGCAGCAAAATAAATGAGTAAAGGCACTAAATTAGCATGCTACTGCATGAGATGTTTTTTCGATTGATAGATCACCTTTATAAAGCTTGTTTGATTTTGTTTATTGCACAAAAAAAAGTAGTAAATATTTAGCAAAACCTTTAAATTCTAATAAATTTTCTTCTGCTATCTTAAGACTGGTGTTCTTGTTCAAGTTATTTGTATCCATTGCATATGCCTTTACAACCATCAGCTGTATATTTAAAATTTGGTCGCTTAGCAAGTGTGTTCAAATGGTGTCGATGGGGTCAAACCGTACCTTGTCTTTACAACCATCAACTGTATAGTTAAATGTTTGCACTCAGTGGTTAGACCGTACCTTGTCTTTACAACCATCATCTGTATATATAAAAGTTGGTAGCTCTGTGGTTAGACCGTACCTTGTCTTTACAACCATCATCTGTATATATAAAAGTTGGTAGCTCAGTGGTTTGACCATACCTTGTCTTTACAACCATCATATGTATAATTAAATGTTGGTAGCTCTGTGGTTAGACCATACCTTATCTTTACAACCATCAGATGTATAATTAAATGTTGGTAGCTCAGTGGTTAGACCATACCTTGTCTTTACAACCATCAACTGTAAAATTAAAAGTTGGTAGCTCAGTGGTTAGACCATACATTGTCTTTACAACCATCAGATGTATAATTAAATGTTGGTAGCTCTGTGGTTAGACCATACCTTGTCTTTACAACCATCAGATGTATAATTAAATGTTGGTAGCTCAGTGGTTAGACCATACCTTGTCTTTACAACCATCAATTGTAAAATTAAATGTTGGTAGCTCAGTGGTTAGACTGTACCTTGTCTTTACAATATCGTGTATGTTTAATATGATTTTAGATTTTAAGTTATGTGCTATTTCGTATTTTAATATTGCAGAAAGAGGATGCTGCAAAAGGAATATACTATTGTTCATGTTATTTGTTTTTCAGGTCCTCTTCCACAAGCTTATAGTAAATGCGAAGCATTAAACCTTTGGCTTTTTTAGTTTTAAATAAGATTTTTTAAAAATTGTTTCGCTATATAAGTCTCTGTAAATCGTGACCCCTGGGGCGGGGCTAAATGTGACACCAGCGTCGCCATTTGAACAAGCTTAGTAGAGGACCATAAGCTAATAGAATATTTTTTTTATGTTTTTCCGTATATAAGTCGATGTAAAATCTGTGACCTCTGGGGCGACGCCAAATTTGACCCCATCGACACCATTTGAACACACTTGCTAGCGGATCATAAGCTGATGCTACGTGTAATATGTGAGAGCTATGTGCTTTGTGGTTTCAGATAAGAAGATTGTTACCTATGAACATATGATTTTTCCTATATAAGTCTATGTAAAATTTGTGAACTCTGGGGCAGGCCAAATTTGACCACAGGGCCACCATTTGAACAAACATGGTAAAGAACCATAAGCTTATAGTAAAAGCAAAATATTATAACTGACTCTTGTAGATCAGCAAAGAAGATATTTTAAGTTTTTCCCTATACAAGTCTATGTAAAACTTTGACACCTGGGGCGGGGCCAAATTTTACCCCAGGGTTACCATTTGAACAAACTTGCAAGAGGATCATAAGCTGATGCTACATGTAATATATGACATCTCTGTGCGTTATGGTTTCAAAGAAGATTTGTTTTGTACGCCCGTACGTCCGTTTGAACGGGACATATTATGGTATGGGTTGTCCATCCGTTCGTTCGTAAACAATTTGCATTCCACACGATAACTCCAAAAATATGACACGCACCCTTCATGAAACTTCATATCTACATTGTCCTAGGTGAGAGGAGGATCTCTATTTTATTTATTTTTTTGGGTGTGTGGGATGGGGGAGGGGGTCAAGAGGTCAAACGTCAAGGTCACATTTACCTTATTTGGAAATACACATTCTGGACGATAACTTCGAAATCATAACACCTACACTCCTGAAACTTCATATAAGTGTATTGCCCTAGGTGAGAGGAAGATCCCTATTGTTCTTGAGGGTCAGTAGTTCAAAGATCAAGGTCACCATGACCATAACACCTACACTGATGAAACTTCATAGGTACATTGCACTATTTGAGAGGAGAAAGCCTGTTGTTTTGGGGCCAGAAGGTCAAAGGTCAAGGTCACCATGACCTTACATGACCTTATATGGAAATACGCATTACTGACAATAACATCAAAGCCATAACACCTACATCCATACATAGGTGCATTTCTACACTGATGAAACTTCATAGGTAGATTGCTCTAGGTGAGAGAAGGAACCCTGTTGTTCTTGTGGTCAGTAGTTCAAAGGTCAAGGTCACCATAACCTTATATGGAAATACGCATTCCAGACAATAGTTCGAAACCATCACAACTGCACTCATAAAACTGCATGAGTACAGTGCCCTATGTGAGAGAAGGAACCCTGTTGTGTTTTGGGCCAGTACTAACACTCATGAAACTTCATAGATGCATTGTCTTAGGTGAGAGGGGAATCCCTTTGCTTTTTGGGGTCAGTCGGTCAAAGGTCAAGGTAAATATGACCTTATATAGAAATATGTATTTTGGACAATATCTTCAAAACTATAACCTCCACACCCATGAACGTTCATATGTACATTGCCTTAGCTGAGAGGAAGAACCTATTGTTTTTTGTCCAGTAGGTCAAAGTTCAAGGTTGCCATGACCTTATATGGAAATATGCTTACTGCGCAATAACTTCCTAACTATAACACCCACTCTCATAAAATTGTATAGGTACAATGCTCTAGGTGAGAGGAGGAACCCTATTTTTGGGGTCAGTAGGTCAAAATTGAAGGCCACCATGACCTTATATGGAAATACAAATTCTGGAAGATAACTTCGAACTATAACACCCCCACTCATGAAACGTCATAGGTAAATTGCCCTAGGTGATAGGAGGAACCCTGCTGGTTTGAGGTCAGTAGGTCAAAGGTTAAGGTTTTCATGGCCTTATATGAAAATACGCAATCTGGATGGTAACTTCGAAACCGTAACATCCACACTCATTTTGTGTGGTGAGTATGTCAAAGGTCAAGATTGCTTGACCTTATATGGAAACACCCTTTCTGGACAATAACTTCGGAACCATAATACCCACACTCATGACATGAAACTTCATAGGTACCTTACTTGAGGTGAGCGGGGAAATCCTTTTGGGTCAGTAGGTCAGAGGTCAAGGTCACCATGATCTTATACATTCACACTCATTTTAATACCCACCAACATTTTTTTCAAAGATCAAAGGTCAAGGTCATATTGACCTCACACTAGGAAATGTTTTAACATATTCATAACCAAACGAGAATGATTGGTATAAACCATAGACTTGTTTCACAATCATTGTAAAGTGAATATGTTTAACCTAAACTAACATAATAATTTTAAGGCCACGGGCGCATAATGCCCCGTTAGGCTGCGCTCTTGTTATCATATATAAGTCTATGCATAGCATACAAAATATCCATATAGAAACTTTGGACCCATGGGGCTAGGTCATTTTTGACTTCATTTGAACAAACTTGATTGTCGATGTGCTGACGATCATTTTAAAAGAAAAACTGTCGAAATCTGTTCAACGGTTCTTGAGAAGTTTTTTTAAGGTTTCGACCTTTTATGGTAACGGCGGCCATCTTGGATGTCGCGCTGACCTAATTTTAACAAATTTGAAAAGCATATCTAAGTATCATCCATATGATGTTCGGTCAAAATTGACCAAGCGGTTTCTGAGAAGTCGTTTAAAGCAAAGTTTAACGGACGGACGAAGAGTGATCTGAATAAAAAAAAATCCTGGTCAAAACTTGTATTTGATTAGGATGTATTATAAACTTGAATGTGATTTTGTTTTAATCCAACTGATACAACTAGTACGATAAAGTCTTACAACAATTTATATTTCCATTCTTTATTAGTTCACTACAATATATGTAAACTTAATGTTACATGCATATCTATGAATTGATTATTGATATATTAATACAAATATATAGTAGTTACACAACAGGTTTAGAGACTAGAAAATATGTATTGTATGCATATATTTTACGAAGGGTTTCCAATGTGTTCTTGGTGCACAACGTTTCTTGATTATAGGGTGAAAATCATACAACAGAGATCATGGTAGAAGTTTGATGTAAGGTAACCAGGCATCTCAGTACTGCTCTATTGAAATGTTACAACATTTTCCAATAAACAAATTAACGTATCATGCTGTGGTCAAAGACGTGCACCCTTTGGAGAGTGACTAACAAGGGAAACGACTCTTACCAAAAGCCACTTGTATCACAAATGAAGTTTTGTTTCCTTGAACATTGAGTTGTATAAGAACCCAAACGGTGTCATAATGTCACAGAGATATGACGTGGCATTTTTATCAACAGTAGAACAAGCAAAGTTTTACGCAAGCGTAAAATAGCTGCCGAGAGGAAATATCATATATCTGATTAGGGACTGGAAACGAAGTTTAACATAAAAAGATATCAAGTCACGGGTGTTAAAACAATATTGAAAAAAAATAATGTTGACGTAAACACGCCACGACCGTTTTTTTTCTTACCAGACACATTTTCCCCGAGTTTTACCATCAGTTGTTCCTACCAAACATTTTGAATCAAGGTGGGCGACCTCGCTTCTTTCTGTTCAGATACCTTGATTTGCCTTACATACTGATAACAATTCAACTTTGGAGCACGACGTGCTAGAAGTACACATTAGCACAGAAATACAGGTGTTCACATATAAGGGGTGCGTGTGCGTTAGCGTGTGCATTACAACAGACGTCTCACTGCTACCATGTGTAATTATAAGATTGCGTTTTCAAAGTGAAAAACTCAAAGAAACTGTTCATTGTTACCTTACCATTACATGTGCAATTATGAAAACCATATAGGCAGCAAATAAACCCATCGACTAGTGTATAACACGGCGGTATTTACGAGAATACCGCATTATAAATGGGTATTATTCCATAAAAAGGTATTATTCCATTAAAATACAGATTTGCACTTATTCCATTCCATTACTTGCGTTTCATTCAGTTTCATTATGCTCCGAAAAAAATCCCGGACGGGAAGATCCCGGAAATATTGCCGCATTCTACACTTTAGTAGACTGCTCTACGAAAACGTCATTTGAGGTAGTCTCTATCACCAAGCCGCATGTCCACCTTTGCTATGCTCACTCCTAAGTGACGCAGATTGCGTACGTCTGGGTGACAGAGACTACTGTGCACATCGTTCCCAGACGTTCGCTATGCTCACTCCTAAGTGACGCAGATTGCGTACGTCTGGGTGACAGAGACTACATTTGAGGCAATAAAACGGCAAGCTTTGAACACTGAAAAATATGTGTTTATACCATTCAAATTTTTTAGACGGGTTCCCTAGGAATTGAAGTTGTAATGCATGCTTATTGTCGGCTACATGATTCACAGTATGCTAACCATAGACATATTCTAAAGCCATATAAGAGTCAGCTGCCTTCGGCAGCTGAATAAGCAGCATCAGCAGTAATAGTAGCAATGCTGTGTGAAGTAGCATGTTTAGTACACTCAGTACAATGTGAAAACGCAACACTTGGCAGTTTTTGAATTTCTAGAGTGGAATGCAAGTGAAAAATGTATTTTAACTGAAAAAAGTAGAGCAAATCGTATGCAACTGTTTATGGCCCTATGTTAACGTTTGGGACAAAGAAACTTGTGAACTAACATAAAATACAATTTTGATTTAAACAAAAAATAACAGCAAACGAAAAATAATCGAAAATCAAAAATGTTGCGTTTTTAAATGTACAGAGTATCTATAAAAGCTTGTAGACCAGCTGGCAGCAACAACAACAATAATCAACATCAGCTGCATTGGAGGCTAAATCAGTGTAGGACTGGGAACTGTCTTCTCAATAATCTGGTTTCCTTAAATACACATGGAAGCGGACACAAAGTAACCATTACATTACAAACGCGTCGTTTCCCTTCACTTTTAGTAGATACAAACCAGTTTAACAAAATAATATTAATATTATATTGTCTTTAATTTCAAATTGTACCTGGTAATAAATAAAAGGTGTGCTAGTTAAATTAACTAGATCAGGCAGCCGATGGTGCGTCATCACAAACCCCTCCCCTCGGTCACCGTAAAGTCGCATTTTGACCTCCCCACACCGTCTATTATGACCCTGGGGGCAAAACTTTATACACTGCTCTGAATAACGTTCAATTTGATATGCAACACCACCTTATTCAGAGATATAATATTTACCCCGCCCACCCATCAAGTGTAACCCCCAGGGCCTGACCTAGGAGTCCCATTCAAAATCCCGCCTGAGGTATCTCAACCCTTTCCAAGTTATGACCTAGAGGCTACGTCCCCAGTAGTGGGGATGGACCTCGGGGTCCTATGCTGTTTGGATGGTTGTATCCGTCTGTTCATACCCAGTGAGCGTATATATGGTTATAGGGTGGGGATCTCAACAGTTTCCAATTTATGGCCCAGGAGTGGAAATAGACTCATATGGTTATATTATGGGGATGTCAACGTAATGACCCGTGGGTTAAATCCGCAAAGGTGGAGTCAGACCCCAGTTCCGATGATGGTTGGCTGGTTGTATTCGTCTGTTCATGCGCAGTAAGTGTATGGTTATAGAGTGGGGATCTCAACGGTTTTCAAGTTTTATGACCTATGGGTTATTTCCCCATTTGTGAGGACGGATCTAGGGGCCGATGCTGGTTGGATGGTTGTATCCGTCTGTTCAAGTCCAGTAAGTGTATATATGGTTATAGGGTGGGAATCTCAACGGTTTTGAAGTTATGACCCAGAGGCTATGCCCTCAAGGAAGGGGGTGGACCCCCGGTGCAAATGCTAGTTTGGTGGTTGTATCCGTCTGTTCATACCCAGTAAATGTATATATGGTTTTAGGATGGGAATCTAGATAAGTAATTGTTGATCCAGCCCACTCCCTCAAGTGACTGTGTAATCCCCTGGGCATGACCGTGACGTCCCATTCAAACTCCCGTCTGATATATGTTATAACTGGAGTCAACGATTAAACACACACTTTCATATCCCTATGTTATACTATACTAGGAAGTCAATCATAAGTCCATATATTTATCTATGTAGGAGGAGATGCATTCCATCACTCACGGACAGAGACGAAAACTTGATCTGTTATATAATAAATAAGAGTGAAAAGGTTTTTTGGTTTAACCAGACACTACTATGTACTTATTCCACCATGCGTATTTGTTGCTTGTAAATTACATTCATGCATGACGGTAAGGTCTTCCTCCACCATGAAGCTGGAAAGTCGCCATATGACCTTAGCTGTTGGTGCGACTATAAATCCAATTCAATCAATGAACGGTAAGCAGGTTTTGTAGCATGGTCACAGACAATTCTCTTTTGTTCAGACACAGGTGTAAATCGTTTAATTCAAAATAAGACCTGTCAGAATAACTGTGAGAATAACGGTGATATAACAGTTAGAATAACTGAAATAGAGCTGAATATGAACATGCTACAAACAAATAGCGTATGGTTTCATCTCGTTGATTAATTTAAACACCTCTATGTGCTACGCCCATCTCGATGTTAAATGAACCAACTCAATGAAACCATACTCTATCTATTACATGTAATAGAAACTCATACGCTGTCTCACCTATAGAGCTATTGTGTGGTATAGGGCTTGTTTGTGGTATGTGCACACATACACGCTGCCTCTCATTTATGACTAGTGTGTGGTATGTGCACACCACACGCTGCCTGTCATATAGGGTTAGTGTGTGGTGTGTAACGCATCCACACGCTGCCTCTCTATAGGACTATCATGTGGTATGTTCACACCTACATGCTGCCTCTCATATATGGCTATTGTGTGGTATGTTCACACCACAAGCTGCCTCTCATATAGGGCTATTGTGTGGTATGTGCAAACCACATGCTGCCTCTAATATATGGCTATTATGTGGTATGTGAACAACCACACGATACCTCTCATATAAAGCTATTATGTAGTATGTGCACATCCGCAAGCTGCCTCTCATATAGGGCTATTATGTGGTATGTGCACACCCACACGCTGCCTCTCTTATAGGGCTATATTGTGTGTAATGTTCACACCCACACGCTTTCTCTCAAAGGGCTAGTGTGTAGCATGCATTCTCTCATATAGGGCTAGTATGTAGCATGTAAATTCTCACACATTCTATTGTATGATATGCACTCTCTCATAGGGCTATTGTGTGATGCACTCTCTCATATATTGTGTAGTATGTACCTCTCATATATGGCTATTGTGTAGTATATACCTCTCATACAGGGCTATTGTGTAGTATGTACCTCTCATATAGGATATTGTGTAGTTATGTACCTCTCATATATGGCTATTGTGTAGTATATACCTCTCATATAGGGTTATTGTGTAGTATTACCTCGCATATAGGACTATTGTGTAGTATGTACCTCTCATATATGGCTATTGTGTAGTATATACCTCTCATATAGGGCTATTTTGTAGTATGTACCTCTCATATATGACTATTGTGTAGTAAGTACCTCTCATATAGGGCTATTGTGTAGTATGTACCTCTCATACAGGACTATTGTGTAGTATGTACCTCTCATATATGGCTATTGTGTAGTATATACCTCTCATATAGGGTTATTGTGTAGTATTACCTCGCATATAGGACTATTGTGTAGTATGTACCTCTCATATATGGTTTATTGTGTAGTAGTGTACCTCTCATATATGACTATTGTGTAGTATGTACCTCTCATAGATGGCTATTGTGTAGAATATACCTCTCATATAAGAATAGTGTGTAGTATGTACTCCTCATATAGAGCTATTGTGTAGTATGTACCTCTCATATAGAGATATTGTGTAGTATGTATCTCCATATATGGCTATTGTGTAGTATGTACCTCGCATATAGAGCTATTGTGTAGTATGTACCTCTCATATAGGATTATTGTGTAGTATGTACTCCTCATATAGAGCTATGTGTAGTATGTACCTCCAATATAGAGCTATTGTGTAGTATATACCTCCTATAGGAATATTGTGTAGTATGTACTCCTCATATAGAGCTATTGTGTAGTATATACTTCTCATATATGGCTATTGTGTAGTATGTACCTCTCATATAGAGCTATTGTGTGGTATGTACCTCGCATATAGGGACTATTGTGTAGTATGTACCTTCCATATAGAGCTATTGTGTAGTATATACCTCCCATATAGGAATATTGTGTAGTATGTACTCTCATATAGAGCTATGTGTAGTATATACTTCTCATATATGGCTATTGTGTATTATGTACCTCTCATATAGAGCTATGTGTGGTATGTACCTCGCATATAGGACTATTGTGTAGTATGTACTCTCATAAGGACTATTGTGTAGATGTACTCCTCATATAGGACTAATGTGTAGTATGTACTCCTCATATAGAGCTAATTTCTGTAGGTAATTGTACCTCTCTATAGAGCTATTCTGTAGTATGTACCTCCATATAGAGCTATGTGTAGTATGCACCTCTCACATAGGGCTATTGTATAGTATGTACCTCTCATATAGGACTATTGTGTAGTATTTACCTCTCATACTAGGACTATGTGTAGTATGTACCTCTCATATAGGATCTATTGTGTAGTATATACTTCTCATATAGGACTATTGTGTAGTATGCAACTCTCATTTAGGGCTATTGTATATTATGTACTCTCATATAGGACTATTGTGTAGTATGTAGCTCCCTATAGGACTATTGTGTAATATGTACCTCCCATATAGGACTATTGTGTAGTATGTACTCTCATATAGGACTATTGATTAGTAGTACCTCTCATATAGGACTATTATTGATTAGTATGTACCTCTCATATAGGACTATTGTGTAGTATGTACCTCTCATATAGGACTATGATAGTATGTACCTCTCCATATAGGACTATTGGTTAGTATGTACCCTCTCATATAGGACTATTGTTTAGTATGTACCTCTCCATATATGACTATTACGGCGTAAGTATATGAATCGTCCTTAATATCACTCTTAACTGTGATTTACAATGCTAATGTTTGCTTACAAAAGCAACAACCTGGTGAATTGTATAGAATATAGCCAACAAAGATATGAGGCAGTGAAATTACCTGTAGGCCTATGTAGCCCTACATACATGTTCAACATCCGTCCTTATAGTTGTTTTTATATGCATTGTTAGCTTTATAGGTTATTATCATATATCATAATTTATTTTTTTGTTGTAGGCGTGGGGTTTCTCACATGCTTGGCAAAATATACCATGACAATTCACATTCTAACACGGTGCCAAATGACGTCAACGCTATGTGTTTGTTAGAGAATATGCTAAACGTGTTGGTTCGACTCAAATTTATATAGAGTGGAATAATTGTGTGCATTCAACCTTAGTATAGCATGTACAAATATTAGATATAAATCTCTACATGAAAAAACTAAATACCAGATTTTTATATAACCAATGTATAACAACTTTTACAAACATTATTAAAAAACAAAATGTTTGCTAAAATTGTCATATATGTATTGAATGATGTTTAACGAGCTCATCAACATAGTATAGGTTATTAGGGGCCGCCCCAGAGAGAGGGAAGAAATACATAGAAACCGGGAACCTGCCCTATTATTATCGAATAGATTCCTATGGTTCTTTAACGTGCTCGGAGATGGATTTCTTGTCGTAAGGTATAGTTATGTATAACAGAATCTTACATTCGTGGCTGTGTATTAGAGCTCGTATCCTATCATTATATCTAACTCGTTTATTAAAATCAATAGTACACAGTCACGCATGTAAGATCCTCTATTTATAGATGGTGACACATGCAATTAGGTACTACATACTCAGTCATTATGATGACTCAGTTCATTTCATATACGAGGAGGAAAATACTGACTACACAATAGACAGTATAACAGTATAGTTCTAACTAAAACGTATTCAGTATTTAATATACCTATGACTGTTTAAAGTGCTGACTTTAAGAAAAAGAACAACAGTTTATCTTACATGCCTTGTCCTGTGTTGGAAGTTTTCTCTTTTTGATTAATGCGTATATGCACACACACGAAAAAACAACAAAAACACAATTAATGCAGTAGAGACAACCCTGCATATTATCGACATATTAACATAGAAACCAAAGCCACTAACTTTCTTTTGAGATGCAGCAGTGGTGCCTACGCGAATGTAACACTGTGTCCTAATTCATATTTTGATACTGCATCATCAAACAAGCTGGCCAGTCAGGACCCAGAAATAAGACATACCAAACATTCTGGACTGTGATAAACTCGGTCTTTATCCTTGATGTTCAACAAGTTTACTGTTAAAATTAATGATATTTACGTGTTTTCTTTAAATCCTGCATTATGACATCCATGCAAATTGTATTCATATGTATCTTCAAAATCAAAACCTTGAAATTATCATCTTTGTTACTCTGCCAAAGATTTTTTATTTTACTATAGATCTAAGGGTAAAAACCGAGTAATACAAATGTTATCACTACTGAACAGAAGATAAAATCTCAACATCTCTGAATTGAATTGGGGTTTTAAGGCCGCACAACACATTACAGGTATATGGCGCTAACAGGCTATGAACATGCCAGGCTCATCTCCGTGTACATCGAGATAAAATATGGAAAATGGGCCTAGAACCTTCTCACCCTGAACTGAAGAGTGCTGCAAATTCTATCGTAAAAACTCCATTTACGCTGGAGCCACGTTTATGTTTTTCTGCCACTGCTCTAGTGATGTGAGCGAGATGGGACCTGAAACAATGCAGGGTCATGATGAAGGCCATTAATGAACATGAACACAAAATGAATATGAATGGGGGGGGCGGCTCCTACCCTCTGCATGTGACGGTGTGTGTTTGCAGTGGGTTGTATTCTACCCCGGTAACCACACGGGGATCAACATCTCTGAAAATATGAATTGGTTAATTTCTACATAGCCCTTCAAGTAACAACATACTGATTTAGCCAATGAGCATCGACCATACGGAGGACAGTTGCCTGTCTATTATCGACACACTCTGCCTATTATCAGGGCGTTATATGACGATCATCATCCCAGCTGTTATCGACAGCATGACTTTTTTTTTAAATCTCATTAGCGGAATATAAGACTAAATGAATTAAGAAGATAGTAGAGCTGTGTCGATAATGCACTGGGTTGCCTGTACAACATTTCTGTCTTCAGCTTCAACAAATATACAAAAAAACAGATTTCTTTGGTTATATCTGGTTAATAAAGGCTTTGGTTATTCCTAGGTTTAATAAAGGCACATTTTCAAATGTAGACCTAGGCCATGCAAAGTAGGTTAATTCATTATTAACGTGCATCTGATTATTACCAGTGGTAGATTTGACATATTAAAATTGCGCCCGAGGCGCACTGCACCGTAAAGGGACCTCTATTATCTCCCCCTGAAATAATGTAACCTGTAAATATATAATAATGTGTAACCTGGTAAATATGTGTTTATTTGTGTTTTTTGGATCAATGAGATTGTGTCAGATAAGCCATCCTTAAATGCCACACAGATACCCGACCAACACTTCATTACACTGATATAGTATCAGCCCGGGGGAGAAATACTATTTTTCAGACATGCAGTTTAATGACAAATAACAACAGCCTATAAGCAACCCGCGGTGGTCAACGCTCATAGAATAGTGGAAGTGTAAAACTGACTTCTAATAAAATCGACCCCATGCTGACTTTTTCCCTTGACCGGAGTTTCCATTATTAGGCACGTCTTCCCAATACATCAATAGGATAACGTAGTAAGCCCTCACAAACGATCGATAGAAGCTTCAGCAATAGAGATTCAACATGCAGAGTAGTGTGCCATCAAGAGAGTAGAAAACAAATCATTAAACGAATCCAGCTGTATTCCTTCTGGAAATGTCCTTGAAAGAAACGGTAACGTTCACATTCACGTGCATTTAATGTTATTTTAAGACGCGTACGTACTACAGGTAAATTCTTCTTATTGTGAGTTAAACGTGACACTGTTCGTGTTAATATAATTATGCCCGTGTGTAGTCGTATTTACACCTGTTCCTACTTTCTCATCCTGCTTCTCCTTTTCGTCATATGTTCCATCTCCCTGTAGTTGGCCACATACCCGTCCTCCTTCCTGTCGTCCCACTCTTTCCAGCCTTTTCCACGCCCTTTTCCCGTCTCATCGAACCTCTGCTTGTGTGATCCCGTGACTTTGTCGTGTCTGTCAAACCAGCAACATTACCGGTTGTGGACGGTTTCTGAATGAAAAATAGTATAGCTATAATTACGTATCAGTTGCTTGTATTTTTATGGTGTAAAGTATTTGAATCAATTCGGTATTTTGACAAAGA